>JABJVR010048511.1:0-24248 GCA_025773905.1 Chitala chitala
TTTTTTTTCCCTTTTGGTAAAATAAAAAAGTTTTTTTTGGTTTTTTTTTTTAAAATCTATTAGCTGCCCTTGTGGTTTTTTGGGGTTTTTAATTAATAAACACAATTTTTTTTTTTTTTTTTTTTTTTTTTTTTTAAAGAGGACAAGTCACCGGTGCACTGCTTTGTAGTAAAAGCGTAACTAAATTCTTCATGTGTTGCAGGGTAAAATGGAGCCAATGTGGGCTGCATAATTGTTACTTTTAACCTCTCAGACAGATGCTTTTAGTTAATACAGTTGCCCCTTCACGTTCATGAGAGTTGGGGACAGATGACCTCTGCAAATGTGAAAATTTGCAAATATTTGGTTCTCCTAACCTCAACCCAGATGGCTGCTAGCCTGACTGATAACAAAAGTATTTATTACCGATTTCTGAACAAACAGTCCTGTACTGCACTTGCAGCTTTTTTCCACCACAAAACATATCTAGGAATTCCACCTTTTGTGTTTGTCGTTGCAGTCGTCTTCCTCTTAGGAATAGTGTCAGAAACGCTGTGAGCACTACAATTTGGATCCATTATTAAAAATGCTAAATTAACATTTAACAAGGTAACGTGGAATTACATGGTCACAATGATGGCTAACATGTGAGTGAGGCTGCTTACCAAGACAAAGATGCTTTTAATATTAAAAACGCAGTATGCACTCTGCAGCCAACATGCAGGCACGATTGGTACGGAATTGTATGCACGCAGTCAAAAGTTTAAAGTTTATACTATTGTTATTTCCCTATTTAGCATTCATGCATGTTTTTTTTAATGTATATGATGGCAGAAACGTGTGCATGGTAGCTTTTAGTATTCACAGACCTGTTAGTACCATTTTTGAGTACAAGCGGGACGTAACTGTCAGCATCTGCTGTGACATCTTTAACTGTCACGCAAGGCTTAAGGTTCTAAAGTGCTGCTGCAGTCATGGGGTTCAAACTTGTCTGGAAGTTGAGTCATGTTGACTGGACTTCTTTCTTCTTGATTGGAACACTTCACTACTCATCCAAGTAGCTTCCTCAGCCTGAAGAAAAGTTCCTATCAAGAAGTCCAGTTGACATGATTCAACTTCTAGGCAGCTCCACCTGAATGACTAAGAATCTTCATCGACAAATGTGTTCAAACATGTTCACCATGCAGATAAACCTTCATGTGTCCCTTGTTTTTGCCGTTTCGTTGTGTAGTTCAGGAACTTTAAGATCATATACAGGCGCTACGCAGGTCTGTATTTCTGCATCTGCGTGGACGTGACTGACAACAACCTGGCGTACCTGGAAGGCATTCACAACTTTGTGGAGGTAATACTTTTAACGTTAATCACTCATTCGTGACAATGTTGAGTTTGTGATATTTACTGGGATCACCTCTCATAGTTGATCACAGTTGGCATGTCTGGCTTGTATTAGAGATGCTACTACTTCACTACAGGTCGTTGTCAACTTACGACCTATGCATCTTACAACTGATCAACTTTACGACCACAACTGTGACCGGTATGTCTGGTGAGCGTCGCCCAGCGGGCCGTGCGAGCATACGACAGTTTCGTCCAGCTCCCGGCAGCATTAGCAGCCCCGTGCGCAAAGCTCAGTGTAACCTCAGACTTGGTACAGTGCTCTTCCTCTGTGTTCGCTGAACGATTTGCAAGGATTAAATGGATGGCACATGATGCGTTTCTTCTGTATCCTAACGTATGAGGAGTAAAAGAAACGGTTTAGTCAAAGCTCACCATGTTCATGAAAAAATAGACTCCCCCGTGTGCTGCCCCAGCTGCAATTAAAACAATTGTACAATGTTGTATGCAATGTTTTTGCAATTATTTAGCATTATTAAACTAAATGTACTTTAGTATACTGTACAGTGTTTGACTAAAACCTGACGAACGCAGCCCCAGCTGACATCTGCGATTATAATTATTGTACACAGTTTAATATATTAAAGGTAATTTTTGCATAGGCTGATTTACAACCAAATCGAGTTACGACTGGTCTGCAGTTTTGTTCAAATTAGCATTTTAAAACCGTTTTGTCAAACCTTATATGTACCCTTACTACAGATATTAAAGTTCTAAGGTTGTACTTTATCTGGTGTTTTATTTATAAATCTATAAATTTGTTGAAACATTCAAGTTACAAGACAAACAGTTTGTCTTGTGTGCAAGAGGTGCTGTTGCATGTGAATGCACCTTTCAAAGTACAAATGATGAGGACGACTGCATGTCAATTTCAAGTTAATCTTTATCCGTTTAGAGCATACTTGCCAAATTCTGTTGCTTGGGATAAAGAAGACGGCTTGACCGCCTGTGTCCTTCAGTTCAGCCCCAGCAAATGGCTGCTGAGATCTGATTGGGGGTGTGGGGGGGGGAGAAGGGTGTCTAAGTGAGGTCTGGCAGCAGTGTCACTTTATGGTCCTTGTCTGAAGGAGATGGGGAATGTAGAGAAGAAACTGCTTGCAGCGCTGCACAGAAACGTTCCACACACGTGCAGACACACCCAGGGTTCACAGCTACTGATTAAACAGAAAATTATGGCTTAAAATCATCACGTACTACAAGACTTATTTTTGTATGTAGGAGACTTCCATGAGATTAGGGGGAGTATTATATCTTGTGGGAAGACGAGAACAAGTTAAGGAATTGTTAGCCAAGTTCCTGATAAGGAGAACAGACTGTGTGCTCCCCTTTTTGCTTCAGAGCCCAGAGTCTGGAGAAACGTACAGCAGTATATTAAGGGGACGAGGGGAGTGTGTGACAGGGGTGAGGAATGCAGATCTGCGTGTTTGTTGAAATGTGCTTGGTTAAAATGTTAGTTAGTAAAATGTTGTTAGTTTTTAGGTTATATGATTGACACATTGTATTTCTTTTTAGGTTTTGAACGAGTATTTCCACAATGTGTGTGAATTAGACCTGGTGTTTAACTTCTACAAGGTAAAGCTGCCTGTGTGGTAAAAATGTAATCCTTTATGTTAAAGTGCTCCCTCTAGCTGTAGAAAACAGACATGACTGCCTGTGAAACAGCTGAAAAAGGAGCCTACATAGAGCTGTAGGTTAGAAAAGATGCTTCTCTAGTATTATACTACAGACGTAAGTAGTGCCATGGCAACAGAGACATACTGCATAATTACACAGATCTGCCAATTAAGTGAAGCACATCTGAGTAAATTTGCAGCGGTGTCCTTAAAATGGTAAGGACTTGATAGAATCACTGTTGATGATTACATTTAACTTCTGTTGCTTTAATTACCAGAGATGTTCTGATTGTATAAGCCAAACTCTAACTAGAATCCATCTATGTTTCTAGCACAAGCGGTATTTCATTAATGTCTTCACATTGTAAGGCACTAAATACAACCAAAAGTCGTAGTGTCAAACATCAACATTTGTTGATTACACTAATTAATCCAAGTTTCCCACTGGCTAAATGGTTCAGTTCAGGTTGCCTGCAAATGTTTTCTCCAAATCACTTCTGTTCCCCTGTGAATAATTTATAACAAAGTAAACAGAAATGCCTATTACTATACAGGGAACAACGGGAAGTAGGGCTGGGAGCATTAACACACCGTTACGAGAACTGCTGTTAAACCTTGTTACAAGAATACGAGTTAAATGTCATATACGTTTAAATGTAGAAGAGCATTTTGTGACTGTTAAAAATACTTTCCCATTTTTGTACCTTGCACAATCCCTGATGTTTTAATGTGTGGGTATGTACAAATAATGATAAGAAAGTGAATTAGTTATGCAACGATGACAGTTACCATGTACCATTAAAGCATGTACATGTCATATAAATGTGCAAATGTTATAACCAATGGCCACTCCCATCCTTGCTTTAGGTGTACACAGTGGTGGATGAGATGTTCCTGGCAGGAGAGATCCGTGAGACCAGCCAGACCAAGGTTCTGAAGCAGCTGCTTATGCTGCAGTCACTGGAGTAGTTGTGGCACTTGGTGAACCCTGCCCCTTCCTCTGATTCGACAGTATTCCCAGAAGCCTCTCCTCCCATTGGTGTCTCTACAGAGCAGGCTTTCATATGAGCCGTCCACTTCAGTAGGAGTTGCTTCTCCTGCACCTGTCAGTCAGATTGAAGACCTGCCAGCTGTTTCCCCGCCCCCCAGTATAAAGATGTGCAGATGTTTAAGAATCATAGGCCTGTGTGACTACCTTATTTGTTTTCCATCATAACACTATTACAAATAATCCCCAGCCTTCAGCCCACAACCGTCACACTCGTATCTCCTTCGGCTACGGAAATGCAAGAGACCTGTCGTTTAAATGTAAAACAAACACTTATCTTTTTTCCCCGTGGCCTGTTAAGTTTAGCTAGTTTAAGAAATTAAATTTTTTTTTTTTCTGATATTTGTTACAAGTATATTCAGAATGTATTGTTTGGTGAAGAGCTGTTCTACAATATTTCACAATGCAAACATTGTTGTTCAATTACAAACTAGAGCTGGTATTCATTAGCTGTGGTTATTCGTGACTAAAATTTCCTTAGTGAGAAAATTATGAAATATCACTGGCTGAGAACCAGGTGCTCAGTCATATTGTGCTTTATTTGCTGACATGTGTCTGCATTGTATCTGTAAATGTTTTATTTTTACATGCGTGAGATCAAGGCTCTTATGTAAGCTTTTTTTTTTTTAAATTTGATTTTAGCACACATGTGGACCACAGACTGACTGAAACCCTTCTCTGTATTATCTGTTGTATTGTATACTAGTACTACTGGTTGTCCAGGACTGTGTAAGTGTGGCCGGGCAAGCTTGAAACTGAGGCTTTTTCCAGCCCTGTAACACTTCCAGAACTGCAGCTGGTAATCGCACAGGCTGTCATACTGAAGGGGGAGCTATGCTAAATAAACATGGCTGTGTGTGCTGAGAATATGGTGTGGGTAGGACTGCAGCTGGAGTGTTTAGCCTGAGAGCACATGGCTATGTGGGGTGAGGGTGGGCCAGGCCAGGTGTGGAGAAGAGCCTGTGTTTACTGCTCTGATAGCTCTGGCTGCATCTCCACCTTTACTTCAGGTTTTGTTTCATTGAGTCAAGCTGCAGCCTCGACTTCTGCCCCCTGCCAGGCAAGTGCTGATGATCAGCTGTTGAGAAAAGCGTAAGTAAGGGGACAGCACATCAACGGCGTGGCACACAGCCCTGGGCAGTTGAGCTAGCACATCGTAGTGCTGTTGTTGCTGATCCTAAGGCTAAGTCAGTCTTTTGGTATGCTGTCACACAACACTTGAGCTGTTGACTGACCTGATTGGCTGCATAATTTGTGTAATTTAGCCTTCCTCTCTGAGTAAGAAGCAGTATGAGGCACTTGGTGTGTGTACAAGCTGGCCCGCCAGGTTGTAGAGCCCTCCTGTCACCAGGGAAACGGCAGTGTACTGTAATTGGAGGGCTGCAGTGCAGCAGGATTTTCAACTGTCTGCCAGCAGCGAGTCCTGCCAGGTGTTTTGAGTGAGCTGCGGCCTTACGGAGTTGGACTCCTGGTCTGGTCTGTGGTGTGTTCAGGGATGCTTGTACAGCAGAACCTAATGTGTAGGTCCAGACCATACCTGCATACCTCTGGCAGAAGCTTATAAACCGCTCAGCAGGCTTTTCATTGGCTTAATGAGGTGTGGTAGTGCAGGAACAGGACAAGAGACTGCAGAGGTTGTACAGGAATGGCTGGCCAGCGGCTGTTGGAGCAGTGCAAGTTCAACTGCTTGTTGAAGCACGCCTAAACTCAGTATGGTCCCTCCCATTTCTCAGTACACACTTGTTCCTCTTCATAGTTTGACCTTCAGTTATTCGTGTTATAATTTCCCAGCACTGCTGTTGCCCCCATGTCAGTGAGAGTTGTGTGCTGCAAGGTGATGTCCTGTTCCTTTCCCACCAGTCTACATGTGTATATATAAAAGCTATAAAATTTCTTTTATGAATCTTGTATTTAGTAATGGCAGTAAAAGGTGCTTTAAAAGTGTGGCGTTGCATCATTAATTCAAAATAACACTTTAATCATGAATTTTTTTTATTCATGGTTATGTTACAGCAGTCACCAAGGAGTTTAGTTTCCAAAATATTAAGAGCGAGTGGCAGGTGATAGCACAAACGTGTAATGGCAGCGTGACGGCAACGCATTTTAGACTACTCAGTGAAGTGGAGTAGTGCTTCCTCACACTATGCCCTGTTACTGGCACTACTGTTTGACCTTCATGTCTTTAACACCAGAACGCTTCAACTGTGCTACTTATTTACCATAAGTATTTAAATATGAGAAGTTATACAGCGGTCATAGAGGGCCCTTGTGCTAACCTGCCATCTAGTGGGCACAACAGATGAGCTCAAAGTCAACATTCTGATCCGGAAGTACAACGTCAGTCCTCATACACTGGTTATTTTCCCAGCTAGACCACTGCACACGTACCCATGGAACAAGCCCACTCCAAACACCCACGGGACATCCAGCCCCTCTCCACAATAATTCTGCCTTTGCTGTGCTTGGTCTCGGTGTTTGATGGGTGCATTTTAGTTCCTCCACAAGACACTGCAACAGCCAACGGAAGCAACATGACTCAGGCACAGGACGAGAAGACCAGAGTTGACAATACGTTTTTCACCCACTCAAACTAGTGCACCAGACGCACTGTCACAGATTGTTCCTTGTGCAAGTAGCGGCAGAAACAGGAAACTCAAGTGCGGCGTTGCACGCAGATGTGACACAAAGTGCCAGGAGCACACACAAACGTTAAATAAATGCAACCCAAACTAATCTGTTCAAAAGGAAATTGTCTTTTTGTGGCGTGTAAAGACGCACCTTTAAACACACACAAAAACCTTACCAACATAAATATAATTGCTACCAAACATACCAGGCATTTAAGATATAATCTGGGATTTTTAAAATTCACAAGCAATTCACAAAACACATTTTGTATATATACAGTATAGATGGTTACAATGTACAGTATCTCAGCAATGGTGGGTTACTGTGGTTAATAAGGAACTGTTCAGGATAAACTGGGCAATTTGTTAGACCAGGGAACACAAGGAGGATATTACAGTTCAGTACCACCATGCATCTCAGACACAAACACACACAAACATATTTGTGGCTGTGTTAAAGCCAAGTCAAGTTCACAGTCCGGTGTGATTCATTCATTCCAGCAAGATCTATACACAAAATGAAGATAACTGCTTGCAAGAACAAAAAAATTAAAAAATCAAATCTATTATCTGTGCAGTTCACATCACATCATTTATAGTGGTACAACAAAATGTTCTGGAATGTTCAGAGACCATCATCTTAATTCTTCAGCAAGGAATGAATTTTTTTTTTTTTTGTTAGCAATCGTAAATGTTGGATTTACATTTTACTTTTCCAAATTAATGACCAACAGGACAAATAAAACTTCTGGAGGGACATTAACATGTTACACATTTTTTTTCCCTTCTAAAAAGTGCACTGGCAAAAACAAATGGGGTGGGGGAGGAGTGTACCATTACAAACAGATATGACCGGATAGGCGCTGCATGAAAACACAGGTGCACAGTGTCATTTTACTGTAGCTGCAGCTTCTGACTCACATCGCTTTCAAGCCAGAGGAAGAGAGCACAAACAGCAGAGGATGATGTTAAAAACACCGCTGCAGAACTCCCTGTCTGCCAATGCCACAGATCTACGAGTTCTCCAGATTTTATAGGAGCTCCACCGGTTCCTTCACATTAAACACCTAAAACGTGTGCAGTCAGAGGCATGCCATGTCTGCTTACAGACTACCTGTGCGTGACGCCTTTTCCATCCTCACATCTGATTATTGTGACTTCTTTATCCTCTGAAAGACACTGGGGAAAGCTTGAATGAAGCTGATTATGTCAACTACACTGTCTCCTACAACCGGGGTACCGTGATGCAACTGCGACTGGGAGACTCACAGTAGGACGTTCTGACATTTAAATAGCAGCGGAGGGATGATACACCAAAACAAGCTTTACTACAGACTGGGGGGGATCTCTTCTGCCACAATAAAGTGCATAATAAAAATGTGGATATATGTACAAGGAGCCCTCATGCAGTGAAGGTTTGTTTCCGTACATCTCCCCATGGCCACCCTGACACGCGTAAACCCTATTGCTGTGCAGCAATTCAAGGAAGCAAGTAAGAGAAACGTGCGGGAGCGGGTAAACAAGCGGACGATGAGGACGTCCCGTGAGGCGGAGCGCGTGAGACGACCCACACAACCCTGCCAGTGACAGAACTGCAGGGAACAAATCACCAATCAGCAGGATCTTACTTTGTGCAACAAAACACACTACAGCAGTTAGATATGCAGACTATATACATGCTGTGATCTTTTTTTTTTTTTTTCTCTTTTTCAGCTGAACAACATCGCAGAGCTTCAGCCAACCTTGTGCTTTTAGCAGCCTGCGCTACTGTACCGTTAACTCTGTAAAGCTAAATTTTCCCATTTAAATACAAGATCAAAAAATGGTGTGGGTAAAAGCAAAGGCCCCACGATGTGGAGAAAGTCATAAGAATAAAGGGGAAAACGTGATGAGCGGGTCCCTTGATTGGCCTGCTCAAGGAAGGAGCAGAACTGATAAGGAGAATGAAGCTAGGCCAGCACGCTAAAACATCCCATTACTTGCTTGGGAAACGTTCTGTGACATCTGCTCAGAATGGATGCTGATCGGGGTGGATGTCATCAATGTGACACGAGACAATCAACCACAGCTGGTGAGGATCCCTTAAAACGAGCCAACCTCTGCTCCTGCTGCGCGGTCGCTGTAGCAGCGGGCGCCACGAGGGGAACCATATGGTATGGAGATGTCACAGAAGGTTTCTATAATGGACGGGCTCCGAGTGGGACTGAAAGGCTCTGAAGCAAAGCAGGGCTCACTTGGACTGGTGGTTTAAAACACACACACACACACACACACACACACACACACCTCAACAGCTCCAGGCATGCCAGGACCCTAAAATGTTGACTCCAAATGATGAATGCGTAGCTCGAACAATATACCCCTTATGACTCCATACCCTCACTGACTTTAAGCTGCTGGGTAAGTGTGCAAGAACCAAAAACTGTTATAAAAGGTCCAGGAAGGATTGTGGCAGCCCACTTGTGTGGCCCCTGGGTCTGCGTGAGGAATGGAGGCACGCCACTCCAGCTGTCCTGTCTAGATCCTCACGGGATGTCCTGGTCCAGATCGTTAAGGGGACAGTGTGCTTCTCAAAGTCTGGGGTCAGGCGTCGCAGAAAGTCCTTCCCTGGAGACAACTCCAGGGTCTTCTGGGGTTAAAGAGTGCGGTGTAAAGTCCTGCACACCCAGCCACACCGAGAGCTGAAGAACACCAGAGAAAGCAGGAGGTAGGATCACCAGAGTGCGCTACAGGGCACTGCAGTACAGTCAACACCAGGACACATCACTAAAGCCTGGAGAACAGTACTAAGTGGGCAGAGGCTGTTAAAAACAGGCTGCCTATGTTTACTGATGTGATGCAGATTTCAAAATCTGTGGGAAAGCAAAGGGAGGCCCGCATGTTTGCCTGCAAGTGTACTTTAGTTGTCTGAATTCCTGCGTTTGGTGTGTCTGGACCCTTTGCAGAAAGGCACTAGTTTGGGCTCAAAGTTGGCATTATATGTACTGTGTTCAGTTTATGCAGCAAACAAGTTGCTGCAGCAGCGGTAATTTTAAAAACACTGTAATGCAGTTCAATTTGATTTCAAATTCTCATTGAAATACTTTTCATTTAGAACCTCAAAATGTCACAACATTAAACAAATTATGAATATTGCACTTCTGGCAGTTTGTTACCGAGCTCAGTGCAATTCACTAGAATTAATGCTACAAAATGCTAATCATACTCCTGCAAGACAGCCAAACATGCTTTTTAAGTGGGGGAAGCAATATTTAAATTAACAACACTTGTGCATTTACATAACCACTCTTACCAAACAGCCCACCAAATTAGAGGCTGCAGTGCCCACAATTTATCACATCATTAATTCTGTCTGTAGTAATGTGGCTTTAGGGTACAGATATGACCCTGTTAACAGACATGAGGCGAAAAGTAAGCACAGCGCTTAGCACAGCTGACCTGGAGGGGGCGCCCTGAGTGTCTGGGAGTGGGAGGGGGGGGGGGGGCCTAGCAGTTGCACTGCTGTTTGTTCTGTGCCGTGGTTCCTCTAGGCTGGCGGAGCTGCCTCAGAGACGCGTCTCCATACTGGATCCCCGAACCCATCCGCTCCGGATCCAGCTCGCCTGCAGAAAATGCATTAGTCGAGGTCGTGGCACACATTTATGGTCTGCTCACTCAACTGACTTCCAGCACTTCCATTTAGAGGCCTCTGAATATTATCCCAGTAGCTTATCATGAAAGCTAGAGCCCACATACAATTTTAAGCATTATTTTAATTTTCAGCGACCCAAAATTAGCCAACCGTTGGAAGCACTTTAGCTGCAGACCAGCATTACAGAAAGATCAAAAGATATAAACATCATCTTTGAAATGTGTCGACTGCAATCATCACTGTTAATGTCAGTGATTACGGACAAACTTAGCATTGCAAAAATTTTTTATTTTCAATGTGTATCTGGGATTTTTTTGTGAAACAAGGTGTCTTGGAATCAATCACTGCATTTTGGCTGTAGATACAGCTGTCTGACCACTGCCCTGTCTGAATGGGGTATAGAATGAAGCATGACCGTGGTCACACGGTTCTACATTGGTGATCACCTTATAAAATACTCTTTGCACAACACCCCATAGTATATAAACAGGTTCCAACCTGCCCACACATAAACAATTATCTAAAACAAAATGTAACATCCATCACTGGCCTGAAGACTGCGTTGTACTTTTAGACTTGCCAGTGCAGATTCTATGGTTGCCAAGGTAAATACCCAACAGTCACACGTCAATAACTAAGTGTTCACATAAAACTTATGAACAACAGAATTTAAAAAACTCTATTTAACATCCATACATCAGAGCTTATTTTGCAGAAAAATACTAAAGGAACTTGGCAACAGTTCTACAAGATTACATTTAGGAACAGAACAAAACCACTCTGGAAAGATGTGTAATAACACATGGGATCATTATCCTGAGTGGCTTTGTGTGTGAATGTTAGGGAGTACGCTGTGATGATGAAAAGCAGGTTTACACACCTGACTCGATCTTATTGAGGATGGTGCGGGCGCACTTCAGGAAGCCCTCCTCCACGTTCTCACCGGTCAGCGCGCTCGTCTCCAGGAACATCAGCTCTGTGGAGATCGGGGGCCGTCAGAGGGCGAGCCAGCTAGGATGATGCAAAGCACACTTCCAACACCCAACACAGCGCGCACACACACACGTTGAAGAGCCAGCACCAAGTATACTGAAGGAAAAGAGGCGAGTTGAAGACGAGGCTCAGCCTGTGGGTGTTGGGCTTGAGGTCACAGAAAGTTAAAGTAACAAGGCCACTGCTGTCACCTGCTGAACGCTCCAGAAAAGCGTTCATGTGGGAGAGCAGCAAAGGGGAACACAAAGCTATGGTTCCACATGAGAGTGAAGCCCCATTCACTGTAAAGCTGAGCCGGGATTACAGCAGTACACACGCACAAGTCCACAATCCTTAGCATAGGAGTCTTTGCCCATGGAGCTTGATAGCCAGTCTTGTTCCCCCAGAGGAGTATTTTTTTCTCCATACCATGGAGTTTTTGGTTCTTCTCCTCCACTGTCATCTGGCCTTAATCTTAGCTCTTACTCTTTTAACTGTCATATTTTTCTGATAACTAAATCCCCTTGAAGCAAATCTGTTGCGAAAGGCACTATACAAAAATAAATTTAACTGAATGGGGTCACAGGGAGTATTGATGGCCTGGCGGTAAGGCAGGCAGGTTACCGTTCTCCTGGGCGAAGCGCGACGCCTCCAGGAAGGTCACCTCCCGGTCAGCATCCAGGTCCTTCTTGTTCCCGCACAGGATGATGACTATGTTTGGGCTGGCCAATGTTCTCGCGTCTGTGAGCCAGTTGGTCAGGGCGTTGTATGTCTCCCGGCTGAGGGAGAGGCCGAGGGGTGTTCAGATGCAACACAAAGCCTTCATGCACTGACAAAACTGCCAGAATGACTACTGTCAAAAAGTGGTTTTATTAAGGGCCTGTCAGACTGCATTGTGGTATTTATTCCATGACAGCCCCTTGGTAACTTCCTGAAGAACTTCAAGAAAATCCTAGATTTTTTCCTTCCTCACATGAACAGATGTCACAAAGAGAACATTATGTCTGTTGTGTGCCTTCGTCCTATTTATTACTGCTGTGTGTTTGCACATGGCAGCAAAAATAAGACAGCTGACACTGTTTTTCCCCCACTCTTTCTGAAAGCCTCAGCATCCTCATGCACAACCAATCAGACACACAATCAGTGAGGCTCTGCCCCCTGTATACTGTCCTCTTACCTTGTGATGTCATACACCAGAAGAGCTCCAGCTGCCCCGCGATAGTAGCTGCGAGTCACTGACCTAGGGCACACAAAAAGATGTTGGGCTCAGTCAATAACAAATTTCTTAATAAATGAAGCCCACTCTTTCCCAGCGAACCAAACAGCAACCTGAGACTTTACCTAAAGCGCTCTTGTCCGGCTGTGTCCCAGATCTGCAGTTTGACCGTCTTCCCTCCAACATTCACAACCCGTGAGCCAAACTCCACTCCAATGGTGTGGTTTGAGTCCTGCTTGACTGAGCACGACAGGAAAGACATGATGTTTTGCCACAAACAAAACATATGTTGGCTGGAAAATGACAAATCATCACAAATATTATTTCCAGCATATGATATATCAAAGTTAACATATACATTTAAACGGTGGAACCTTCATCAAGGTATACCACTACACAACAATATATATAATTTTTTTTTAATAATTCTGCATTGTTTCAAAATTTGGCAAATACCAAAACGGAAGAAATCTTTGAGAAAGTAATGCATAAAAAGTTCATTCTTCATGCCTTGCTCAGAACCAGAACATAAACCAACTCCCTCCTGAGTCTGCACAGTTTTAAGCAAAAGAATGACTGTAACCCTACTGGCTTATTGGCTCCCCCTAGGGACCTTGAGAAAAAAGGCACTACTAACTTCAGCTATTTAAGGAAAAAAAAGAAACAAAAGCAGAGGAAAATAAACAAATAAATATATAATCATTTTGATTCAAAGTAAAATATACAAATATATAAAGAAAAACAGTTCTGCTCCAATATCCCTTTGTTTTTTGAAAATTTAAGAACTTCATAAAACAATGGAGCAATGTCAGATTTGCCTTGTAGCATTACTGAAAAACACTGATTGACATTTTTAAAGAAAAAAAGCAACAGCCAAATTCTACCGTGTTCCCATCTGTTACGCCATTGTTCCAGCAGCCTTTACAAAGAAGAGTAAAATTCAAGCAGAAAGCATAGCAGTTTGCTCATAGAGGAGAGGATTATACTGTCACATCTGGTATTCTACATTGTGATGGTCCTGTTACCGTGACCGAGTCAATTCATTCAGACTGATTAGCCTGCTCTAAAGACCCTGTGTTCTTGGCGAAGGCGCTGAATCACTGACAACGCTGCTGGAACAAAGGGTCCACTAGCACACGCGTGGTAGTGTTGGTAGTGTTGGTGGTGCTGGTGGGGGGGTGTGGGGGGGCATGGCCGCTTCATACACTTGCTCTCGATGAACTGGTGGAGGAGGCAGGATTTCCCTGTCCCAGCGCTGCCAATCACCAGGAACTTGAAGAGGAAATCTGAAACGGAAGACAAGGGAGATGTGTTTTCACTGAAGCCAAAGAGCCAACCAGCCACTCTGCCACACAGCACACACAGGAGCTGAGCCTCGTCCCACGCAGTGGCCCCGCGGGGCAGCGTGACAGCCCACCACTCAAAAAGGGGCTGTCATCTCAGTCGTAGGTCAAAGTTGGGGGGCTGGGTCCGGCTGCACTGAATAAAGACACGAAAAGGGAGCTCTAGAGCTGCTGTAGTGCAGAGGGTGGGGGACAGCATGTGCTGGTGATCCCAGGTACCTCAGAGTCAGACATTCATCAGTGCTACTCTGGTACAAACAGAACTGTCAGCCTACAAACTCTCTCACTCACACACACGAGAAAGATTGGCCAATCCAGGATGATTATGTTCTGTCTAAAGAGAATCTGAGACACGTGTCAGAGTGTCGACTTTACAATGCATTTACGCACACACGGTGTAATAAACAGGAATCGAGCTCAGCACTGTGGCAGAAACATGTATATTCAGTGCTCATAAGCTTTATTGATTTTTCCCATGTTCCTACTGATTTACATTTTACACGAGACATTAAGACACAATGGTGAACTATAATCGCAAAATATTGATTACAACTGGAATTCAAGAATATTAGTATTGATGTTTTCTCTGATCCTTGTAGCTTATATGATCTTATCAGGCCCACGGCAATAACCATGGGGTAACATCTCAATTTACAGTAGACACAGCGTTTGTGTGTGGACTGGTACATGCGTGGACATGACAAAGACAACATGTCCTCGAGATCCCCACAGAGCCACAGTTACTGTCTGCAGTGCTGAAGGCTGTACAACCCCAGACATGTCTGCAAAAAATAACTTTTTTTTTTTTTCTTCAAAATAAATAAATAAATAAAAGGATCACCACACAGTTTTGTTGTACCATTCAGCCAGCCAGAATTTGAGAATACAGAGAATACAGAATAAATTTCCTACACCACATTTGTAAAAGGAAGAGTTCTTTCCCCAGAGAGACAGAGGATAGCTCAGCAAAGCCGGGCATATATGGTCATTCTTATAAAAACGCATATGCACAAGAAGAGCAGTGTAAGCCCTAGATGAGCCCCCAGTAACCTGCCCACCTGCTCTGACCAGTCCTCGGACATGCTTTAATGCAGTGCTACCGTGTGAGGGATGGGAATATCTACAACAAGCCCAGCCAATGACTCAGATAGCCTGTTTTAGCTTTCTGAGCAGACCACCAAAATGAACTGGAGCGTGCCTATTTGGAAGTGTTGAAAACGGCATATACATTTCATCACGAGTTTCCTCTATTGTCAGCTTAAGTACCACGGAAGGTAATGGAAATTTTGTAACCCCTTGAAACTGCAGGGGAAACCCAGCATTCTTAACAACTTACCCGGACATCACAGCTGATAAGCATCTGGCATGTGTCCAGTCGCACACTTAAGAACAGATGTAGCTTTAGTCAAACTAAAACACAATCGATGGCATATCAGCTCATCCCTCCCTTATGCTAACCAGACTCCATAATGGGGAGGAGCTGAAAGGAAATCGATGGAGTCAATCGCCAGGCCTCTGGCTGGCATTAACTGAAAGCCATTAGTCTGGGCGATGCACGCTCTTAACCGCCAGCACAGACAGCCTGTATTGTGTTTCGCTGAGAGGGGTGGGTTAAAGGCCTACTGAACATAAGAATATGATGTCAAGGGACATGCAACTTTTCATGCCTTGCAAGCCTGCAACAACAGGCAGAGATAAAAAAAAAAAATCTAACAAAATCACCTACACTCAACTGAGGTTAACTGAGCATTTCCCACCCCCACATCTCTGTATGTGGACTTTGACATTTTCCACTGGAGCATTACATACACTGTAAGGAACAGTTCTAGTACGTTGGACTACAACCAGCATTAAATTTTATTTCATGCTACAAATTCAGACACTAGTCTATTATGCAAGCATATGTGCCACTGCATGCATTATGTAGGGAGCGTGACAGAATAGCCCTTGAGAACGAGGAGACCGAGCATAGGTATAAAGGGTAATACGAGACACTGTACTTACAACACTCAAATACAACCCTGTACGTTTCACCATTTTCCGTACACGACGCGTGCAGTATTTGCTTTGTAAACTGAAAGCGGAGCGGGCCGGTCGCCAGAGGTCGTTTTATTAAAGTAAACACTTGATGAAAACCGAAGACGCCATCAATTCCTCAGGTCACTCGCATCATTAGTTTGCCTACCCCTGTCAGATACGTAACGCAGTTTTCTCCCTCGTCTCAAGTACATTTACACTTATTCACTTACATACCCCCGCATTAGTTACACGATAATAAAAAATATGATTAAGTAATCAAAGGTGATCGACAGTTGTTAGTGTACCTAACCAGGTAGCTGACATAATGAGTCTAAAAGAATCACTGACATCATTACTCGTCATCTGTAAGCGTATCGATTAGTACATCAAATTCCGGAAATAAACATTTAACGGTTAGCCCGTTAGCAACAGTCAAACGCGGAAACCAAGTTCAGGTAACTTTAGGTAGACACATGTAGTGTCTAAGCGAGCAATCTTTGGTGCCAAGCAGTGGGCTATTTTCAGAAAAGACTGCTATACTGACACCCGATGTCGCTGACAGCTGTAAATAAAACGACGTTAAACGATATAACGGCATCCAAAGCCGGGTGTTGTTTTTAACACTATGACGTACCGTATGTTTCTGACATGTCGGTCCCCGCCTGTACGAGTTGAGATTTAAACCGACCGGTTTCTTCACTCGAAATAGTGGATGTGTGCTGTAATGTAACTGATTTTAACGTCTTTTTTTTTTTATTAAGAAAGTGATATGTAATGTCTGCCTCTTGCTTTGGATGGCTACCCTCAGGTTGCTTCCTACCGACAGAGGACGCGCACGCGCACGCGATGACGGCGCTCGTGAGGACGCAGTCACGTGCGCCTTTTCGTCACAAGCCGAGTTCAAAATCAGACGTTCAAATCCTGAACAAATGCTGAGAATATTAGTATAAATTTTAAAATTAAATTGATAAAATTTTAATTGTATAAATATAGAAATTAACTATATTGCAATGTTATTACCAAATAATCCCAATTATTTTAACATTTAGAAGAACGTTTAAATATTTAAAAACCTCACAATATCTTTATTTTCCAACACAGGAATATTATTTTTATTTAGTTTTTAAGTTCCAATCTCCCAGTCTGAACCAACACGTTTTAACCATTCAACAACCATGTCTTAGATTGTCCATCAACATATCAAAATCAAAAACATCACCGTCTTAATAATATGTATATTATTTTAAGATTGTATTAAGTTAATTATCATTCGTCTTGAGTGCCAGAATTTATTTTTAATGGATATGTGTACAGCTTGGTTTGTATATTATATTGTTTGTAAAGCAGTATGTTTTTTATAAGGTCTATTTGATCTGTTAAAGAGGAAGAAAAAGCTACATGCATGCGGTTTAGTTAAATATAAATTAGAAAAGCGTAACCCCTGTATATACTTGATGAAAAACTAAATAATGATTAATTGCTGTAATGTTTTGCGGAATACAGCAGTGTTTTTTTAAGTTTCAATTTGGCAGCAATTAGCAGCTACAGTCGCTAATCACAAACACACGCTGGCGCTGCCTGGCTCTCCCTAGCCACTAGGGGGCCTACCACACCTACAGTCTGGTATCGAAGTTTGCACCACAGCCATACCTTCCATTTCCCGACCGCTTATCCTATACAGGGTCACGGGTACCACCTTGTCTTCGCTGCATCCACAACCATACCATATTTTGAATATTACAATGAACTGATTAATTTTTTTAATAAAACAAAAATGCAACATAATTCAGAAAGTGATTTTAAAAGTTCTTGTAAAATAATCCAGAATTTTTATTTGTTTAGTGACTTTCTGAAAGTTAATATAGTGGTTGAGTTTAGCTTGTGATCAGTATCCGTGTTGTTAGTGTAATTAAACATAGTTTACCATGTTTGTATATACTCATTGCTATGCATGTCGATGTGGAGAGAGATACCATGCCCACGATATGTTTCTTTGTGCCAGGGAGCACCATTCATACAATTTACTTAAGCTTCAGAGGCCATTCAACGTCCTGCATATAAAACAAGGCAAATCAGCAAAATCAAATGTTAGATCCCCAAGACCTTACATTTTTAGATGTGTATTTAAAATTTGCACACTTTTTAAAGTTGCTCAAAGGTAGTTTAGTTCAGTTTTTACATGCCATTGTCAATCATAGTTTTTACATATTTTGTGAGACTTTTCCACATTCAGATGGAGAAAGCCCGCTTCATTTCCACAGGCTGTACATCAACATATCAAGCTTGTATTTGGCAGGCAGGTGCATGCTGAGATGTCATGCAAATAATCTGTCTGCTTTTTGGCCCCAATGCAAATGCCTCTTATACACTCCAAGGCAGACATCATGTAGGAGGGTATTGCATAATTGTTGGGGTGGGGGGGCTGAGTTGTTGGCAACATGTTATATGTTTTGTGAAAAAACTGACAGGAAGAGTTACAGGAAGAAATCTGAACTGCACAAACATTACAAGTCACAAATCTCTCTTTACTGAGGGACTCCTTTTGCATTCCCTCTTACAATCTTGCAGATAGTTACAATGACAGTCATAGTGAAAACCAGCATTGAGAAGAGGCTACTTGTGACCACAGCTGTGACCGTATCTGTGCTCTTTAGGGGATTGTCTTCATGTTCCTTGCAGTTAATAAGTGAAAGCTTTTTTCTTCTAAGGTGGGAAATTGAAAACACGTGGCTCATCTAAGCCATCTGCACAACTTCAGTTCAACAAAGTCTGACTTTAAATCATTTGAGGCTGTAAAATTTGTGATAAACACTTAAGATGTTAATTTTCTCTTGTTTGTGCACAGCTGATAAAGCCACTAATGGAGTCGTATGACTTCTTGGGGATGCTGAGAAAATGATCGCTTTCATTCCCCAGGTGACAAGTTCTAAAACAATGAAGAAGGGCTTTGCACGAAATTTTAACAATGAATGTGAAACGTGCGATTTATTTATTATGGGAATATACTGTATTGTGGAAGGTTATTGGAGTGTAGCTCTAGTGGAAGCCAGTCGTGATGGATACTGTTTTTACTATACACCTGACCTGGCAGTTTGCTCCCCTTGCTTTGAAGGAACCCTGGCCCCACTCAGAGGTTATCCAGATACCAAGATCCTTGCCCTGTCACAAGGAGTGTCCACTCAGTGGCTCTCCAGGGAAACTGCACGTCCCCTGTACACACAGCAACTGTTTAGTTTTTTGATTCTCTCTTCACAATTATGGCTGAGTGTAAGTCTTACAGGAGTAATCCGGGCTCAAACTCATAACCTCAGAGCCCACACAGAGTTACCAGAAAAGATGATCAGCCCTCTGAGCTAAAGACTCGAGTCTCTCACTTGGGGGACTAATCGTACTCTTGTCCTGAATTACTGGGGGCTTCTCACCATAGCAGTGTCACAGCCACTACATAAGCACTAAAATGAGAAACCACAACTTTTTCCCCTTGCACTCAGCTCCCACTTCACCAACACAAATTGGTCCTCAGTTTTTAAAAAGTTTATTTAATCCTTATCTTTTTCATTAACACGGCTACTCATTTATAAGAGCATTTCATCAAGATTCTATAGCAATTGGTGGGGTTAAAATTTTAGGTCAAATGACCTGGAATTTATCACAACAACTGCATTATTGACCTATTCCCCGACTCCTTTAACAGCTATAATTTTCTAAAATTAATAAGCATCTCAGCACTATTTTTCTCTTATGTTGCTTCTTACAATGTAGTACTCCCTTTATGATGAAATATATGTGTATATTAATATATAACCATACAAAAGCCTCTTCTGTCTAGTGATGTAGTAGCAGTCTTCTGCTATCAGGCTACAAGATCAGCTGCAACTGTTATAATTATCAGGCTTTTTGCCTAAATATCAACACGTGTGTCCACCTTAACGTTACGCATCTCAGTTGTAGGAGAATCTGTGTGTTTGGTGGCAGCTGGGTTTTTAAATTGTACGGTAAACACACATGCATATGTGTGTGCGTGAATCCGTATGCAGGCTGTCGTGATTGGTGGCATGTGAAGTGCATCTAAGTGCTTTGGAGATTCTGTAATAATGTAAATGTTGTCACATAACAGCGACAATGAAATGCAGGATGGACAGAGCATTCCAGTCTTTTAGGTATCCTGGTCTCTGCCCCTCCCTTCATCCCATTCTCTCCCACACACAGGCTGACAGCACACTTGGAAAGGCCCGGAGATCAGGCGTCTTCAAAGGCCCAGTGCGGGGGCCTGCCCAAGGGCAACAGGTGACAGATTACAGAGCCCTCTTGCCACTATCCAACACGTTTCCTTTCTTTCTTTGTTCTTCTTCAGCGGATCCCTGTGCCTTTCCACCCTTTTAAAAGGCTTTTTAACGGAGATTACAGGGAGGGGGCCCAGGAGGAAGTTTGTGTCTGTTCAACTTGTGGGGGCACGGATGTTTTGTTAAGCCTGTTTAAATTCTGAAAAGAGGACAGGAAAAAAGGTAGAAGAGGATGCCCCACTAACCTTAACATGCCTCCCCATATCTGTGTTTCCCTCTCTCTGCTGGGGGTTTCCCTTGTTTCCCACTGACATATTTTTTGTATTTTACAGAAAATAAAAGGCTTCCGTTGGCACATAGAGAGATATACAGTGTATAATATTACTCGCACACACACACACACACACACACACACACACACACACATATATATATATACATATCAACATATGTGTACAGTCACATACCGCCCCTCCTAACTCCAAAGGCTCCTTACTTCACCTTCTAAAAACAAAGTGCTTTTTTCATCCTTGTTTTGGATGTTGTGTGACCAAAGTGGCCAGTGCTTGTGTGTTTGCAGCAAGTTGTTTGTGGTTGTGTGTTTACTTCATTTTTAACTTGTTTTTTATTTGCATTTTATTTTACCACCGTAGGTCCACAGGTTTTCGGTACTTACATACATAATAGTGCTTTGACTTAAATCCAATTTCACCACGAAAAAGTGTTTATATTTTGGACACGGACAGCACAACTGAATTCGGTGTCTGTGAAGGCACGCGCAATGAGTCTAAGACCTCTGTACAGCTCAGGTAGACTGCATGTGCATCACCTTTAATCTAAATGGACCAGGTGACAAAAAATTTTCAAAGAAACATGATGGTGATGAAGTTGCAAGTGTTGAACTCAAAATAAATGCTTTAATTCTTGATGAAAAGGTTGGTATTACTAAGTGTTTTGAACCTTTTGAAAGAACTGTGTGACATCATTCATTTCCACTACTGTAATAGTCCACGTTACTTAGTAACAAAAACAAGGAAAGCCGTCTTACTAAAATGGTTATCAGTGTTAGCAGGTAATAGGAATTGAGAACCATATTACCCCATAAAAACAAATTATTGTTTTGTGTAATTTCCCTATATACACATTTTCTGTGAATGTGTGTGTACATTTATAAAATGTGAAACTATAGCAGAAATGCCTGTATGTGTGTGTATGTGTGTGTGTGTGTGTGTGTGTGTGTGTGTGTACGTGCGTGCTTGTGTGTGTATTCCAGACTGTCAGGAAATATCCCAGAGAGAGTTTTAGACAGGCATGGGGGTTTTAGCCTTATATAAGCTCCAGACACTACCTCACCGACATGAAACAGAGTCAGACCTTTGTGTGTGCAGGCAGAGCGCGCACAATGACAGCAGGGTCTCCGGCAGAGATAGTGTGTCATTTTCCAAACGGGATTGCGTTCCACGATGAATCACTCATGAATACAGGTGTACTTTGGAGTAGTGAGTCTGTGGCATGCTTTAAAACAACAACAAAGTGTCCCTTTCATAAATCACCCTGGAACAACCACAACACGTCAGCCTACTTGCCTTGGTTGGGCTCACACGTTACGTTTTAGAGTACAAGAAAAGACACGATTGGTAACCGAACAAAAAAAGGATATTTGGATAGAGGTAGGGAGACAACTTGAACTTGTGTTTAAATGAGTGCAGCAGAGGGACTGGGCACACAGAACTGACAGAATGAGAGAGGATATTAATGTGCTTCCACAAAGCATGTCATGTTTGTTTTATCTGACATCATACTTGTGTTTACGCTGCTTTTAAAAAATAATTACAGTTTTTGCACTTTAGGGGATGTGACACTGTAATTCATAACGACGTACAACTAGTCCTAAGGCAAAAGAAAGAAGGACTAAAATAGATTTTACAGGCACAAACACAGAAATCTGCTAAGGGTTGGGGCCCTGTCCAGTGTGTCCCCTGCCTTGTGCCCTCAGCTGCTTGGGAGAGGCTCCAGGCCACCCTTGACCCCAAATGGGATAAGCTGTTTGGTAATGGATGGATGGATGGATGGAAAATGCAAAAATGACCTGTAGACGCCTTATTCTTTTTTTCCACACATGGGTGTTACATTAAATGTTTTTGACTTTGTCAGACCACTTGCCACAGCAAATTCTTTTTATTGGAAAATGTACTTGGCTAATGAAAGCATTCAGATTTGTGATACTGATAAATTCTGCTTAATTTTAGAACCTTCTCATCGTTTGAAGGAAGCTCTAACTGAGTGGAGATAAGACTCAGAGCCCCCGCTCTGCATACGCTATAAATAATTTGCTGTTGTATGACTTCACATAATGAAAACACAGGATTAATCCCAAGGCCAAATGTGAACGCTAGCGTGGCAGCTATTGTGTAACTCATTTTATGTTATATCGTAAAAGGCC
The DNA here is from genome assembly GCA_025773905.1 of Chitala chitala. Classification (NCBI taxonomy): domain Eukaryota; kingdom Metazoa; phylum Chordata; class Actinopteri; order Osteoglossiformes; family Notopteridae; genus Chitala; species Chitala chitala. The sequence continues at coordinate 22,573 of JABJVR010048511.1, forward strand.
AGCGTTGCGCTCACGTTTTACTGTTTAACAAAGGCAAGAAGTTAAAATTTAAGAGTACGGTTGTGACATGTTTATCACGTATTCAGTTTATATTAATCGGATCTTTTGATCTTTCATTCAGACCTTAATGAAACATTACCGGACTCGAGTTGTTTTAAGTGAAAGGAAAAGTGTATGTGCTGTAACACTAACCATTAGCAGACTGACATTGATGCATTTCATATTTTTATATTGCAGTAATGGTTTTGATAATGTTTTTCAGTCCTTATCAAAAACTGTGTAGTGATTGTTGTCATCTAATAGGCCTCTATTTATGGTCAACCTACCTCACTATTCAGTGTATGTGTGTGTGTGTGTGTGTGTGTGTGTGTGTGTGTGTGTGTGTGTGTGTGTATTCTGTGCTGGATTTGTGTCAACTTTCATAATCCCGCAGTATTTCATATAATAAAGTGAATCATGTTAAACAAACAAAATGCTAATATTTTCTGGTGGTGATGGAGCAGGTTGTGCTGAAGGTATGTTTGTCAGTTCAATACCGTATATTTATGATAAATAATCTCCACAAGTTCTGTCTTCAATAATACAATAATTTACGAAGTCTAATACAATAGCCAGTTTCCACACTATTTGTGAATGTAGAAATATCTAGATAACATCTTGGTTTCAGTACGTCCATTGAAACAAATCAAGAATAGTTTGTACATTTTGCACTAATGACATGAAAACTGCTGTCCTTGAGTGAAACATCAACAGTGTAAATACTTTAGAAGACCGTCTTCAGTCCAAGAGGGGTATTTAAATAAGTCATATACTGTGTAAAGTATCTTGTAATGCTGAAGTCAAGCATTCTGTCTTTGCTGCATCTGTACTGAGGTTCCCAGCTTGCGGTTCTGTTCCAGTTTTTGGTAGTGTTCTAACTTGTGGTTCTTTTCCAGCCTGTGGTTCTGTTCCAGTTTGCTGTTCTGTTCCAGCTTGCGGTTCTATTCCAGAATGTGGTTCTGTTCCAACCTGTAGTTCTATGCCAGCTTGTGGTTCTGTGCCAGCTTGTGATTGTGTTCCAGCTTGGTGGTGTGTGTCTCATGTGTTCCCTACAAAGTGCTACCTTCCTCTACTGCACTCCAAAGAACCTCCCTTCATGTGAAGCGCTAACCTTCCTCACCCATAGTGTGTCAGCTTATCCTGGTTATTGCACGCAGATAAACCAGGGACATTACCACCCATGCTTCTCAGAATTCCAGGCTCCGTGCTACTCCCACCCAAGGTGGACAAGGAGTCGCAAACAATGCATGGACAATCCTGTAGTACAGCCACCCGTTTCGAAGAAGTCACTTCAGTAAGACTCCCTTTGGTGAGTAAATGTGACCAATTTGTTTGCTGCTTGAACTCACACTCCTTCTACATTTCCAGGGCAAACTATAGTATGCTTGATAAGGTATCAGCAATGTACCATAGGAGTGCACCATTGACAACTGGCAGAGGGAGCGTGTCGACCCTGTACGTGTATTTACCTATGAGTTTATTGTTGGAACAAAGCAGAACCAGGCAGAAGGGTGAGGGGTGAAGAGTGCAAGCAAGCCAGGGCATGTCTAAGGGAAAGAATGCTTTGGGGGGGGGGGGGGGGGGGGGGGGGGGGGGGGGGGGGGGGGGGGGGGGGGGGGGGGGGGGGGGGGGGGGGG
>JABJVR010048512.1:4815-20080 GCA_025773905.1 Chitala chitala
AGTGTCATCCAGCTGCCTTTCATTCTCCTGAGAGACAGTGTCATCCAGCTGCCTTTCATTCTCCTGAGAGACAGTGTCATCCAGCTGCCTTTCATTCTCCTGAGAGACAGTGTAGTCTAGAATAAAAGAAACAGAGTTCACTCTTCAAAGCAGAGCACACATGCTGAAAAGCTGACCCCAACAATTTTCTTTCTTGCTGTTTTAGGATCCTGTGTTTCAACTTAACATGCCATGTTACTGTTTACGCCAGGGGTGTGTAATCACAGTGCTGGCAGGTCATGGTAGGTGCAGGTTTTTGTTTCAACCAATTCATTCAACTTAGTTTGATCACTAGTCTAATTAAATAAAAATATTGTGTCCTTGAACAAGACCCTCAGCACTGGCTCCACAGGTATCACATGTGGCTGGCTGCCCACTGATCCCCTTGGGGGAAGGTTTAAATGCAGAGAAGTAATTTCCCTCTGAGTGATTAATAAAGTTCTGGGAAAAAAATGTATTAAAAATTGCTTCTCCACATTATTCCTGATCATTTACACCTGTATTTGCTTGGTTCTCTTAATTTCTTGAGAAAATTGTTACAAAGTTACAACAGACTTACAGTAAAGTAGAAAGTTAAAAGTTAGTCTGTGCTACATCATGGTTTTTTTCCCCTGAAACACGACTAAGAGTCAAGCACCTCAGATTTCAATAAGGGTTTTATTCAAAGTATCAAAATAACAATCAGGCAATCTAGTTTTGCAAAGCGCTCTTGCAAAAGTAAAACAATTCACAAAAACATAAAGTCCCCCCGGCTGCACATCCAACACGCACTTCTGTTTATTCCATGGCTGAGAGGCACCTTAACCAATCACAGCTTTTTCACATTCTACCCAATCAGATGCCTCTAACCCAAAACCTTTCCATGTTCGATATTTCCTGCTCAGCTCTTTTCACCTTCCTTTGGTGGCACACCTGACATTATATATTGTATTACAGACTACCCACATCATTATTATTTGGTGTTTGTAAGTTTAAATAGTGTTTATGCGTAACACGTAATACAAAAACACAACACTTAATACTCCATCAGTTAACACTCAGTGACATCACATAGCATTGATTATGGCTTTCATTAATTGGTTACATTGCTTATTATTTAATTATACTGACATACCTGGATAGATTAACAAGGGATAATTGAGGGATAATTACCATATTAATTGAACATATGAAAACAGTAAAATATCTCACAGCTTCTAGATCTGTAGCAGAAATACACATCACACATTATAATATTACTCTAACTCCAGACTCAGAGCAGAAAATGTGTGGATAATTCAAATGCAGCAAGATGTTTAATTCAAACCAGTAATTAATTGTAATCAAAGTGTAATAATTAATGAACAGCACAAACAAGTGTCTATGAATGCTTCGGCACAGCAAGGCGACGCCCCCGCACGGCACAGCAACACACGCACGCACACACAAAGCCTAGCTGTGACACACACACACCACACACACAGCCTGGCTGTCACACACACAGCCTGGCTGTCGCACACACAGCCTGGCTGTCGCACACACACACACAAACGCACATAGCCTGGCTGTCTCACACACACACCCACTAGGGTGAAGCTCAAGCAACTAAAAATAAATTGCTGCTCAGCTCAAACCAAACTGTTATAGGAAAAGAAAAAAAAAAAAAAAAAAGAGTTGAAACAAGCAAAAATAAATATTTAAGCAAAGAAGTAAAGAAGTTATTTAGTGTTACTTAGTGAAATAGTTACCTGTGACAAAGTGAGGCACTCAGCTTAGCCAATGAGACACAAACAGCCATCTGGTGTGCATTTAAGTCACGTCGTCATTACTGTGCTTTTGGTTCTGGATGGATGAATGGGGTTCTATGAAATTACGCGCACCCCAACGAAGACAAGTACAAAAATGGTAAATTCATAGAGTTTAATTTAGTGGCCATTTGCTGAATTCTCATATTTTATTACCATTTACATGCATGGGATCCAAAACATGTGTTTGGACAGACCCTGAGGAGACCTCCTTCACACTAAATATAAGGAGATCTTGTGTGGAACAATGTGAAACGCAGCAACTTACAGGCCGTAATGTTACACTTCAGAGACAACATAGGTTTGTTACATAATGTTATAAGACAAGACGAAATACTGAAATTATGGTGTGCTTTATACACTCACTATAATGCCATTTTAAAATTGTGAGAATTTGTGTCATATGCGTGATCTGGGGAAAAAAAAATTGCAGATGTGCAACAAGACAGACAATACAGAACTCAGTAACTTAAACAAAAGCTCAGTGTGTTACTTTGATTGTGACTTTGTTAGCCCATGCCACAGCTAACAGAGACTGCGGCGCAAGACTGCGGCGCACGTGTAGGCCATGATGATTGCTACCTGCCCAGAAGGCTGAGAGATGTGCAGGTGCAGATCTGTCCACGCTGAACAGATAGTGTTTACAGTTTAAAGGGGGTTACAGTGACAGCACAACTACACCTTTTCACTTTCCCCACCTCCAAGTAATGTAAGGTGTCTTAAAGAACAAACAGAACAAACTTCTGATGCAGCAGTCAAATAATTATATACTTAATCTGGAGGTAATAGTGAGGGTTAGGGTTAGGGAACACACGCCATGTCACGTCTCAGAGAACCGCCATCCCGGTCCCCCTTCCCTCCCCATCTCTGCCTTCCTCTCTCAGGACTCATCATCCTCTGGCTCTCGCAGTCCTTGGCTGTGGAGGGTCTTCCCAGTCATCTCCATGATAGCTTGAGCCTCTGGATCCACATCCAGGACACTCTTCTTCCCCCGTGTCTGAGAAGTATACAAGAGATGCGATACTGAAAACAGACCAAGCCTACACAGCCTAAAGTTCAAAACCCATAATAATACTTATTATATCAATATATCCTTTCCAGTGTTCTAATGTTATTCTAGGTAAAACACTAGTCAAGTTACATGAAAAGAGAAAGTCACAAGTAAACAAACAAAAAAAAATGTATATAGGAAATGTATACAGAAAAGGGCTGCAGGGCATAACCGTGTGATGCTGACCTGATGTTCCTCTGGGGGGTCACCCACACCCCACACCTCAACGTTGTCCAGGACAAAGTCCTCCTGGCTGGACAGCTGAGGGCTGCCGTAGGTGGTGCAGCGCGGACGTGCACGGCTGTGTCCCCGGCCAAAGTCACTGTCCAGCCACAAGCCAAAGTAATAGTGCTGGCCACCCATCCCCTAGTGCATAAAACACAGGCATGTCCCACACGGGCTAATTCAACCCCCACGCTGACCAGCACCTCTCAGCTTCATTTAATGAATGGGGGGTGCATATTTCAGGACTTACCAGGCCATTAGGCATGGTCTGCTGACCCTGGTTCAGATACATGTAGTGTTGGTTGTATCCGGTACAAGTGTATACACGCATGTGCGGGAACACGGAGAACAGGAAACACCGGGAATCACCTTCACACAAAAAAAGGGGGGGGGGGGCATTGAGTAAGAGGAAGTGAAACACTGCTCAAAGAGGAAGTGCTTACGCTGTCATTCTGTCACTCACTGTGACAAATTATTCAGAGTATAAATATTCAGGAGTATAAATATTGATAAAACCGAGTTTAGTACCATTTTTACTTCTGAGTACTGCAATGTTTAAGTTAAACGCATACACTGTGCACCTCTACACAGATGCACATCGCAACTACCAACACAATGTCGATCAACAGTACACACACGGTGCGGCCGGCACATCGTTACACCCGATGCACACCCTTGTGGCCACCAACACATTTGTGTGTCAATACTGACACATGTATGGTCAACATAACCACACGCTCCAATAAACAGCAGACTGTCAGTCAGCACAAAGACAAACTCCAGTCAGCATCCCATACACAATGTAATCAGCCTCTGCAGTTACTTCATTATAACCTCATCTCTCACTGATCTTAATTAAAATACAGTTAAATCATTTTTTTCAATTAGTCATAATTAGCCTTAAATAGAAATCACTCAAAAAAACCCTGCTTGCCCCTTAATCTTAAGGCAGATGTGTGCCCACTGCCAAGATCTCCTTCAAACCCTTACCCTGGAACTGGGGCTTAGTGTCCCAGCTGTGTGACGCGAAGCCCCCAAACATATGTCCACCGCTCTCACGAACCAGCAGCACCGTGGGACCCTTGTGGATGCAGTTGCCCACAAAGCGAGTGAAGCTTTCTCCGTGCAGCCTTGAGGAAAACAGCAGTCTCCAAGGGGCGTCCTGTCGGTCGGGCAGCTGTGGGCTCAGGAAGAGCAGCAGTGGCAGGTCCAGCATGGAACGTACACTGTGCCAGGGCGTGTCGCGGCAGGGTGGCAGGAAGGTCAAGGGTGGCTGAGACAGGAGGAGACCAGCCAGACCCTCATTGGTGATGAACTCCAGGTAATGGGACACAGTGGACATCCGGAACAGCCATTCCTCAACACAAGGAATGTCACAGACTTGGCCATCTGAGACAAAATTCAAAAAAACAGCTCAATTTCCTAAGACATTCAACAAAAACTGATTACATAGATTACAATTAAAATGGCTGATTTCTAAACTGCTAATAAGAAAAAAAAACTTGAGATGCCTAAAATAAGATGTTATTTATCTGATTCTATTGAAAGACTTTGAACAAAAAAGGCTCTAATCTAAAGAAAAAGGAATCTGTCTTTTCATGTGAAACTGGACTAAGACATCTTCCTATACGACTGTCCATGGGAGGATGTGCTTCCCATTCAAGATCTAAATGTTACTAGTGTGTCCTAAATGGGCTTTGGCCACTCATCTGTAACACCCCTCTTTTCTCTTTATAACCTTTCATGCCCTCCTAACCTTTGCACTTCAGCTCTGAGGTCAACTGCTCGGCCAAGAGTTTGACCCCTGCATCACTGTCTCCCATACATTCTGGCTTCCACCCCTGCAATTGGTTTCTGTGAATGAAGATGTGGAGCACCGCAGAGATCAGATCCTCTAAGAACTGCAAAACAACAAGAACCACATGTCCGTAATCAACCCTTACATCAAACTATTGATTACCTTGCATTCACTTACAGTATGTTCTATTTTATACTTGATACATAAGCCATTCAATTCCACAACAGCTGAAAACAGCAAAATACTGCTAATTAGTGGCAATGAAGCAGAAAATTATTTAAACTTTTATGCTTGACAAAACTGAGAGCAGAACATGTTTAACTTCCTGTCACTGGGAGTTTCCTTTAACTATGAATATCTCTCCTTGCTTCTCTGCTCTGCTGTGAAACACACATCCCTCCTTGTTCTCTGCTAAGCTGCATTTGTTAACTATGTGCTCGTGTTACCTGGCAACTACGTATCATACTTTTTAAACATGACTGACACAAAAGTTTGATGATTGCTTTAGAATGTTTTAATCAGAGACCAGCATAAACACACACTTTGAACCTTCTTTTCCATTACCCACTTCATCTTGCAAGTGCAGCTTGCATGTCTTGTAGTTAAACTCAGCTTTGACATTCAAATTCTAAAGAAATTACTTTAAAATCTGCAATTATAAAAAAAACAATGTGAATTTCTGGGAGAAAAAGACTTCTTACATTGTACATATATAAAGGAGAAGTTTGGTTTAAACAACTACCTTTGTGATACAAAGGCCCTAGTAACCACTGGCGCCGTTACCCCTCCAACAGAAACACTGTACATCCAGCGTTTCACCAAATCAGCCAACAGAATCAGAATCGAACTTTATTGTCATCACACAAGCATGTGCAACGAAATTAGGGCTGCTCACATCTACAGAGTGCAGAAGCCAAAGCAGCCAACAGCCCAACTGCAAACACAGCACTCATTCCACATAATGCACTTCAGCTCATCTCCTCTGCCAGTCTATTCAAGTCACCTGCATCTAAACTGTCACTTCTTCATACCGGTGTTAGGTTGCTTAACCAATGCACCACAAACCACTTCACATCTACAGATGTACTACACACACAGTCCCTTTCTTATAGCAAAGGTGTACCAACAGCATTACTCACCAGTCTTAGTCATATAGCAATAATATAGTGTTAAAAATAAAAGCCATTTTTCCCATTCTGAGCAACAAGTCAACAAAAAAATTACAGGTAAGGTGTTGATATTCCACTGATTTCTATCTATCCAGAGGGCCATGGTAATGTCCCTTCCCGAACCTCTCTTATCTGAGTGATGCTCAGGCTGTCTTCTCCTGCCCTGGCCATGGCCATGATGAGGGGCGCACGCTCCTGGGCTGTCCCACGGAGCGCATCCGCAAGGAATACGAGCAGCTGCTCCCGGGTCACGCCGCCACCTGCCGGCGCTGCTGTGCCTCCATCCACGCTGTGCATCCCCCGGAAAAGCCGGGACACCATGGAGGCTGAAACAACGTCTCCAATGCACACCTGCCGGACCAGAGGACATGGACATGAAGCCAGCTAAGGCAGAAATACACAAAAACACGCACGATAACTTTGAGATTCAGAGACCCAGTATTATAAATTAATTTTATTTAATTAAATAACACTGCTGAATTGGGAAAAAGCGAATACTGAACAGGTAAACTCTTTGAAGTGGAATACGTGACAGGGCACCCTTTGCTCACCTTAAGGGTGTCAAGCGTAAGGACCTTCCCACTGTTCCCGGCTCCCCTTTCCTGCACACGGTCGAACACCTTCTCTATGACGGGTCGTTCGTGTGGCCGGAACCGGGCGAGCCGAGCATGCACCGCGGCGCTCTCTGCGTTTCCCATCACTGCTCACAAGACACGAGCTTCAGCTCTCCAATCGCTTAAGGTCCGGCAACACCACGTAAGGGGTACGTTGGGTAGAATAAACGCATTCACAAACACTGGGGCTTTATTAATGCACCAAGAACAAGAAAACCCCCATATATCACGTATAGGTACATGGAAAAGAATTCCAATGTACCTGTATACTGCTGTACTTGTGCAAATGGAAGTAAACTGTATTCTATTCTATAAAAGTCATAATGCTGATGGCGTCGCCATCTACCCGTTAATTAAAACGTTTGTCCCACTCAGTTGAAGGTATATTGTCAAAAACTCGTTTCGCATTTCCCCCAAACTACTGACTGTTTCTCATGTTCTAACGAAATGTTACAAGTTACAACACAAACCTTACTCAAAATTCTGCTCACGTGACCAGGACAGTATACACAAAACTACTTCCTGCAGAGCACGAGCGGAGACAGAAATTGACCAATAGCCTGAGAAAACTATCATGGTTGGCCGAGTCTTTCAAAACAATATCCAATGGAATTACGAGTTGAATGTTACGTCTCAATGACCGGCGCTAATTGATTTGTGGTAAATGTAGTATGCGAGTGCTTTACGGCTGTCTGTCTTGTGCAATGTGAAGGTAAGAAATACCAGTTGTGGACTAAACAGGATAATTCAGAAACCCAGGTTTTAAAATCATAAATAAAAATACATCATCGTTCTCCGTTTGCCTCTGTAAGTGCTAAGTGAGACGTTTCCTAACCCTAAGTAAAGTAACAAAAGCTATACAAGACATTTTAAGTAACCACGGGGCTGAAATTGTTCTTTATTTGGTAGTTATTCACAGGATCCGGGGGGGGTCTCTGTAGGGCCTGGGTTTTCAACCTGTGGGACGCGAGAAGTGCTCAAGTCCCTCACAGTTTTTGGGGATTATTGGCCAGTGGCCAGTTTGTATGCTCCATGTCCATTTCTAACATCCATCCGCGCTGGTTTTCTTGTCAAAACACCGATATATTGCATGACGAGAATTGAATTTTCCAATTCGCCGTGGTCGCGGGCGAGAGATTGATACAATGTTGCAAATGTGGACAGCGCTCTGTATACATGGTCCCGAGAATTGCAACATGTTGCAATATTAGTCGCACTAATGATGTTCAGACTATGCGGAATTGTAAATGTATGGCGAAGTTATGATGGTTTCACGAATAACAGTCAATTTTATCAAAATGTGGTTTTCACTAGACGCGTCAATTTGTTGCTTTGCATGGATCATGTGGGACGCCGGTAAATCATGATTGGTTAATTTGGGACATGGGTTAAAAAAGGTTGAAAACCAAGGCTGTAGGGGATCCCCAGCGTGTGTTAAACCGAAGGCTCCAAGGATGTTTTCAGCATGACATTTTGCTTTTTATTTTTGCGTCATTATTAAGAGGACTGCAGTCTAATACAGTGGAACCTCGACTTGCGAGTTTAATTCCAGAAGGTTGCTCGTAAATTTAAAAAAAAAAAAAAAAAAAAAAACTCGTATCTCGAAACTATTTTTTTTCCCATAGAAAATTATGGAAATCCCATTAATCCGTTTCACACCCCCCAAAACTTTAATTATAACAATCAGTTAACTTGGTATTTTACACAAAGTTATGGCAATTTTCATAACAAATAGCAATGCTAAATAATTTAAAAGACAAATCAATGAAATTGGTTTGCCGCAGCCAACTGCTTGTACGTTGAGCGAGTTTTTACTTGTACTTGGAGTTTCGCTCGTATCGGGCAAAAATGATGATACAAGCATGTATACAGCTCTCGTAACTTGAGTGTTCTTTCGCAAGTTGGAGCATTTTTTACCAAATATTTTCACTCGTAACTCGATTTACTCGCAAGTGGAGGCACTCGTATGATGAGGTACCACTGTGCTTCATGTTTTATCCATCGATGATAAAGACACACGGTCTTGGCTCTCAGATTATACAGTTTGTTTAAATAAAATTCATTGAATTTAAATTTTTCAATCTCAGGTAATATCTTCAAAATCAGGATATGTAAGTGTAACAGTTGGTGTATCGCATGGCCTTTCTAATAAACATAGCGACCTAGACAAGATAATTTGTCGTAATTTGGGCAGAAGATGCAAGGAGAAATTTAAGACATGCTGGACGAACAAACTGGTCAGAAAACTTGCTGATTTGGGTCTGGAGAACTCCATCTGCAGCTGGATGTTCAACTACCTGACCACAGGTGGTGAGAATCAGCAGCCACACCTCCTCATCACTAACCCTTAGTACAGGTGCACCACAGGGGTGTGTTCTCAGCCCCCTCCTGTACTCTCTGTTCACACACAACTGTATCACCAAACACAGCTCCAGCCAGATCTTCAAGTTTGCTGATGACACAACCATCCTAGGTCTCATCACAGACAATGATGAGACTGTCTACAGAGAAGAGGTCAAGGCACTAGCCAGCTGGTGCAAGGACAACAACCTTCTGGTGAATGTCATCAAAACATAGATGATGATAGTGGACTTCAGGAGGCAGGGGGCTGGACACCTCCCCATCCATTTTAATGACACCATGGTTTATAGGGTAAACGACTTCAATTCTTCGGTGTCCACATCACAGAAGAATTCTCCTGGACGCTACACACGGACACCATGGTCAGGAAAGCTCACCAGCGGCTCTATTTCTTGAGGAGACTGAGGAAGTTCCGCATGAAGACCAGCATCCTCACAAACTTCTTCAGGTGCACCATTGAGAGCCTACTGATGGGATGCATCACAGTGTGGTATGGGAACTGCTCCAGCCAGAGACAGAAAGCAGTGCAAAGAGTGGTAGAAACAGCTCAGAACATCACTGGATGCACGCTCCCATCCATTCATGACCTATATCACAGACGATGCCTGCAGAAGGCATGCAGTATCATCCAGGAAAATAACCACCTTGCACGCAGACTCTTTTCCCTGCTACTGTGTGGCAGGCAGCACAGGAGCCTGTCTGCATGTACCAAGTGGCTGAAAGACAGTTTTTGTCACCAGGCCATTAGGATCGTTAACTTACAATAGATAGACTTACCGACATAACACACAAACACCATGCTTGCTTCCCTGGGACAGTAAAGACTATGCTTTAAAAGGGATGGCTGCATAAGGACATCTAAAAAGGATGTGTAATACTGACACATTAGTGCTGTATTATTTACACATGCAATAATAGGTAACGAAAAATATGTTGATCGTGTGCAATACCACACATACACACACACACACACACACACACACACACATGTAATACCAGCGCAGGCAATGCAATATTTACTTGTCCTGTTCATTTATTATTGTATTTTCATTCTATTTATTAGCCTATCTATGTTTTATGCTGTTTTTAATCGCTAAATTGACTGGCTCTTCTGCTCGAAAGCATTTCATTGTATTGTTGACCTGTCTCAACATACATATGACAGATAAACTAATCTTGAATTTTTAAGTACCAAGACGACATTAATTAAAAAACTGTACAGTGAGATCTTCAAACTCAGATGTTATGTGAAATGGTGAGGTTCAAACTGATGGAGAAACATCTGTGAAATCAAACACGTCATACAACTCCATCCATCTGTCCATCCATGCATCCATTCTCTATACCGCTTATCCAATTCAGGGTTGCGGGAAGGCTGGAGCCCATCCCAGGAGACGTTATACAACTCACATTCTAAATTTAAAGAATTAAATTTAAAAGAAAGGTATAATTTGAGTGCCAGTGGTCATGTGTCTCTAACATGGACTGCAAAAACTGGTTAAGGTGGCGCAGAACCTGCAAATAACAAACTAACCTCATGTTTATGTTTGCATAAATTTACGTGAAGATCCCACTATAATGTATGTAATTGTAGAGGAGCGAGATTCAGCTTTCAGAAGACACACACGTACATGTAAGACAGTGTTTTCTGTGTGTGGGGGATTCTGTATTGATTCCACTGACATTTATTATTATTATTATTATAGCATCTTAATTATAAGACATCGATATTTAAACTGCAGTAAACTCACAGCACATAAATATGGCCATGACGCTTCTGGTGACATATAGCATATATGTGACATGAATCTGTACTTAATGATGATGCTGCATTTAGAGCCCGAACTTCAGGAAACCCCCCACTGTTGTACAAATACAGCAGGCTGTATATTGTAAAATCCGTTCTGATAAATAAATGATTGTTTTACACACGGTAATATCCATATGTGTCCAGAGGAGGGCGCAGTGCAACACCATAGGTTTGAGTTCCGTTTCCTTAAACTGTAGCAGGCGACAAAAAGCGCCTTTTATGGGCATGTAGTTAACCATGTGAGGCAGTTGGGTCAAAATTTCTACATATACCGTGTCCTTATCAGGTTATGAGTGAACCTGGCTTACAGTTTTCTTTAGTCCTTTTGTACAGATAAAGCTGAATATCTACACTTATTTTACCATAAGCAATTAATGCTTTAAATTTCCAGTATTGTGATGTAGGGCTGTGCTTTGTGTGCTTTCCATATACGCACTTAAATGCATACAAAACAATAATGCCAGCAACAGTAAGATATTGTCACACAGTAGTACATTACTGAAGAACCAGTGTACAAGTTTGATATGATATAGACTGGCAGTATACTTACTGAGAAATCTGCATGCGTATTGCTGGAAGTGGCTCTTTTTGTCTTTAATGTAGAAGCACATGTTGTCTGTTACGTACTTTGTTAGCCTTTTGGTTATCTTTCTCTTTAAGTGTCTCCTCAAGCTGAAAATGAGGTTTTGTGGTTTTGCCATTTCACAGCCTTACTCTGCTACCTTCTGAACACAGCCCTTATATGGTGACGCTTTCTGATTAGAGGAAGTACCAGGGAGCATTACTAACACATAGGGGGTAACTGATGTAAATGAAGACAGCTTGCTTTGTACCACAATACTCTGTCACTGCAGCGTACTTTTTTTCTAGATATGCGTAAATGATGACCCAAGATTACCTTTATACACAAACATTTATTTCTAAAATTTCAAAAACAACTGCAATCCTTGAGCAAACAATATGTAACTAATTATGCACATTAGAAAATTGACTTATAGTGTGTAAGGTAGCTAACATTTAAGGTCCTTCAGAAATGGAAAAAGTTATGAAGTGCGACAGAAGTGCAACAGTGCATACTAGGTGACACAGACAGAGCTGTGGCTGAGCTCCGAGCTGCATGTAGTACAAATGAAGGTCTTTGTGACATAACAACGGCCTCTCTGCTCTCAGCAGAGCCAGTGGCTGCTTCTCCTTTTCACAGAATGTTCACCTCATTTTTTTTGTTGCTCACTCGCTTAATACACCCCCCCCCCCACACACACACACACACACACACACACACACACACACATACACTGATGTTGACAGAGGAGACGCTTACTCAAACAAGTGCTACCAGACAAACTGACATGCATTGGCTATGTAAAACAAGGGCTCTCAAGCTTTTAATCTAATGGGTTTGCCCCATGGCTGAGTGTTACAGCCATCTGTAGTACAGTACTTTGGTCAGTGTTGTTGTTTTTAAAGTCCTTTATAATTTACATTTGACATTGATAGCTTCACCTCTTAATTACTTTAAATGGTTTGCAGGCAGACTTGGATGTCCAGGAGTGAACTTTTAAAGAAAGTGTTAATACTGTATTACAGGGTGTCTTGATTTTCCATGCTATGGAATATATTTAAAATGTGTGTAAAGATTATGGAGGATGTTCCTGTTGGCTACAAATAATTATACAACATGCATGTGCAACAGTTGTAGTTAACTTCAGTAACATTTGTTTATTTCGATTTCCCGGACATTTTCTAAGTTCAAGTAAGCATTTGCCACATGGAGCAGAAAAAAGGGAGTAAATTGTGAACATTAGTTGGTGTTAGATTTCGAAGGCTGAGTCCTGTCATTTCTAGGTGTGGTAAATTGGAAGAAAACTCAGCTGGTTGCTTTATTTTGCATTTCATACACCTGCTGCTACAAGCACTGCAGTAAGTCAGCATGAAAGTACGTTGTCGTGGGGCCCTCAGTAACCTGCATGAATGGGCTCTAGGTTAAATGCTGGTGTTAGAACACATTCCTTTCTTCATGTGTTTTTAAAACTGAAACTATAGTGTATGAAAGGATGTGGCCCAAAACTACAGTATTTGAATGGCAAAAGTTCTGTATTTGTGAAATGCAAATTGGGTCTGTTTGGATTGTTGTTTTTGGTACTTGAAGAGAAATTGGACTGTAATGTGCACAGATACTGAAGTGGTTCGTCCTGTTTTGTAGTCAGTGTTTATAAGGTGTTTGTACAAAAGACTACAGTCGCATTAATGTGATGTCATCAGTCATGCACCCACGTGTAGTTCAGTATAGCTCTGTATAATTTCCTGAGCAGATTCACATGCCTACATTTGTAAGTTTTAAGTGTTGGGAAGAGTTCTATCATCTAGCATCTGTTGCAACTTTTGTAGTGTCAGTTCATAGTAACAGTAACATTTATAAAACATTCCAGTACTATTTGAAGGAAATCATAGCAAAACCTTTTTATGCAGCTTTCAGAACAATATGTGAGTTTGCTGTATTAAATGTTATGCAGTCTGTTCATCTTTGTGGTAACATTACACCCATTACCAGACCACCAGGACACCTTCAAAGGCATCTCTGAAATTCTCCAGTATACTGAAGGATGGCCCACAAAACTATGGGCGTCATTATACATACAGTTTTAAAATTATTTAAAATCATGCTATGTAGTCCTGTCTAGTTATCGTCATACTTCTAATAAACGGAAACATATGAATTTTCTCTATTACATTTCTACAATGTCTTTAATGATGTGTGTTCATAGGTTACTGATACACACAAAAGAGCCCTTGGAAATTGGGTGGTGGGTTATTATAGGCAATAAACAGACTGGAATACAAATCTATTAAGTAGATGAACTGTAGACTTTTGTATAAAACACAGCTTGCAGTGAAAGGTAAACAACTTTACATGTGGGACATAAAGGTTGGTGTGATTAATACCAATTTGTCATTGTACAGAACTGGGCAAAGACTTGCCAATGAGCACTTGCTTGCCTCAATACCTGTTCATTTAATCTGTCATTTCTGGAACAGGAAGTGTATGATTTTCTTTTTTTATGTTGACAATTCTGAAGCCAACCCACCCAGGTCATTCCATCATGTCTCAGCTGATAACTTTCTTCAGACTAGTAAGTGTGCGTATTGAAGGCAAAAGGAGAGGCAGATGATGAGAGAGTTGGACAGCAGCATCGATGCAGTGGGTATGAGTTTGAGTAATCATTTTTGCATGGAATCATCAATATGAAGAACTTTATTTAATTTGCAGTGCTAATACCTTGGGCAGACACAGTGGCACGACCAGGTCGATGTAGAGACAGACTGGCTTCACTGGATGAGCAGGCTGCAGTATTGCCCTGTCTGGAGTGCACTTCATTTGCTTCCAACAATAGCAGCCCTGTGCCAGTTCTGAAGGGGCACACAGAGGCATTGAGAGACAACCCATCCATTTCACAGTCCTATTCACTTGCACGGAAAGGGACCCCATCTTTTTTCCTCCTCCCAGTGCTGCTGCTTGCCCATCAAGTGCCCCCATCACCTTCACTCATGATTTACCAGGCTAGCCCATCTCCAGGGTAGCCCATCTCCAGGCTAGCCCATCTCCAGGGTA
This sequence comes from Chitala chitala, assembly GCA_025773905.1. Classification (NCBI taxonomy): domain Eukaryota; kingdom Metazoa; phylum Chordata; class Actinopteri; order Osteoglossiformes; family Notopteridae; genus Chitala; species Chitala chitala. The sequence continues at coordinate 19,277 of JABJVR010048512.1, forward strand.
GATCCTAAGGCCGTGACACACCAAACCGACATCAGAAAACTAATGTTGACAAAAGCTGACTGTTGTATTGCCTCATGTCACCTTCATCTGGGCCAAAAAGTGGCACTTGAACATACCGCAAAAACTACAGCCAATGGTGAACTAGCAGCCATGTTCTGCCCCTGCATGACAGGAAATGACAGTGTCATTTATTTCTTGCTGTATGTTACACGTTTTTTTGATCAGCCTACATTTTCACTGTAATGACAAACAAGAAAGCCTCAGAACATGATTAACCCTGTTATTACACCAAAGGCAAAATGAACTTTTAAGAACCTACAATAAAAACAGCAATTAGGGGAAAAAAAAAAGAAAAGGTGAAAAGTGCTTTTTGTTTTTTTTTTTTTGTTTCATAGCTACTGAGAGCTGTACTGTGAGCACCAAAGAAGAGTAGCTACCTTCAGTATTGCTGTCTGTCATCTTGTGCACTGATTCGCTACAGTGAACTGCCAATCAGAGCAGTCCGTCTCACCAGCGGGGCCTGCTGCAGATTCAACATGCTGAATTGGCCAAAAAGCTGCTGACAGAGGTCCAGCTAGCAGCAACGTTATGGGAAGTACTACAAAAACTTGAGCAACAGACAATCGCCTATGGCCTGATGCCGTCTCAAAGCTGAACTTTGGCTTGGTGTGTTACGGTCCTGATCTCATGCTGCCAGCCTGCTCCCCATTACCGGTGTAACTGCGCAACACAAACACAGGGGGCTCACCAGACAGGAGCTGCCACACCCTCCCAGATCGCCAGACTGGGGTTTTACTCACTGGT
>JABJVR010048513.1:0-24246 GCA_025773905.1 Chitala chitala
TTTCTCCGGGTGCTCCGGTTTCCTCCCACAGTCCAAAAACATGTAGGTTAGGTTGATTGGTGTGTCCAAATTGCCCGTTGTGTGTGTGTGTGCCCTGTAGTGGGTTGGCGCCCTACCCTGGGTGTCCCCTGCCCTGTGTGCTCTGGGATGGGCTCCAGGTTTCCCTGCAACCCTCACCAGGAATAAGCGGTTAAGATAATGGATGGATTAACATGCCTACCATGATACAGGTCGTAGATGTTGTTCATAGTATTTGCTCAACATGAGACACCTTCTTTCACTACTACAAGTCAGAAATTTCCTGAAGGTCAGCTTTTGCTGTCAACATTGTGGATGCATACTGAATATTTGTGAACGGGCCACACACACAACGACGACACACTACTCTCTCTTTCTATTGCTGGTGCTATGGTAAAGGTTCTTCAAAGGTCCACAAAAGAGAGCTTCAACAGAAGTTGAGCAACCTCAATTAAGTCTGCCCTTGCACATTTCACCGAAAGCACTGCTGAAACCGCCACAAGATTTCATAAGCCATCAGACCGAAAACCATACGTGAAATTCATGCAGCGCTCAGGCAAGCTGATGTGTGTGTCATACCTGCAGAGCCACACGCATCGTATAGCTTTCTGTGTGTGGCAGCACATTGGGAAAGGGAGGAGAAGGTTAAAACATTGCAAATGTTCCACAGTATTCAAGTAAAAAAACAACAATAGCATTTATATTTTATGATATTGCAGACTTGCTTTGTTCTTTGTTTGCGAAAACCACCTACCTAATTTAGCAGGGGAGGAATGTTTTGTTGCTAAGGGGTGGATTAATGCAGGTTTTTATTACAGATCCTCAGAACCAAGAGTTTATGTTAATAAATATCCTGTTTAAAATGCTTTGGTATGAGCACTTCAATGACCTAAGGACATTAAGTGGGTGGCTGGGTTAAAGCCAGCTGGTGGATTACCGTGTCACAGGGCTCACTCATAAAAGTAGGGTGCACAAAGTCAATGAACAAATCACTGCAGAGCGCTGGTGACATTTGTGAATAGCTTCGTGGGGGTAGGAGGGGGGTGTGAGCCGCGTATCTCATCAGCTCACGCAGGCCGCCTCTGCAGCAGGTCCGAGACAGCGGGAGCGTTTATTTAAAAAAAGGGTGCCCCCCTAAATGGGTCCGGGCTTGGCATGGATGTGCATTAACAGCTTAGAATTCAGGGAACGACCTACATGACCTGCTGGCCCATCATGTTTGCCCTCACATAGGGATGACAGACAGGTGCGCTCTCTGTGCATTCTAATGAGGACAAGATTAAGAAAACCGTTAGAGGACTGTTACTCTGCTGTTTTTCAACACCTGCATTTTTCGTGTTAAATACAGACAGTCAATAATTAGTGTGTTTTATAAGTTGCTTTTTAACAACAACAAAACTTTGTCTTCTCTATTGGGTAATTCCTGACTGTCACAGTTGCACATTATAATGCCGGAATTTCCATAATGCATGTCAACTACTGAGCCACTTGTAAGGGAGCGCAAACCTACAGAGGAAAACGGCGACGTGGCACTGATGACTGTGCGACAACCTGCCATGATAATAGGCTAGAACTCACAGCAGATGTCATAAGAAACAAAGCTATAAATATTGTAACATAGAATCTCAAAACCGAATGAGTGGTATGGGCTCATTATAAGGGTTTGGGTTTGGGACACCTGTAGTAAAATAAGGTACCGGTGCTACCTTTGTTTCAGGTCTCCAGGTAGTGGAGACTTAGCTTGTTAGGATGTATAACCCTGGGCATACCTGGGTTGTTGGCATATGTCTCCTGTTGGCTGCGGACTCTCCCTAAATTCCACAGAGAACGGCTGAACCTTGGACCCCATGCCTGGTTGTTGTTTGTAGAAGCTACAAGGCTTGTAAAATCCTTTCACCATTTTAATTGGCATCAAAGGGTAGTCCCAAACACACCTCAGGCTCTCAGTAAATTTTAATTTTAGAAAGTACAAAGCATCTTGTATGCTGATAGATGTAGGCCAACAACATGGAATGACCCTGTGGGTAATAAAAGTGCACGGTTGGCATCTTAATAAATTTTGGGTAAGCAGGCCTGCAATAAACATGTGTGCTTGGAGGCCAGAGAGCATGGAATACAGGGTCACCAGTAGGGGGCAGTATGAAAAATACATTTGGTTTATCAGTGTATGTTAGGCATCTAGCCACAAATGGCAAGACTTTCAGCAGCGGCGGAAACACTACAAATTATATGTTAGCTGGTCTGTTACATGATTCCGTGGTGTCCTGCTGGCAAGGAATAAAACAGAACTGTTCATCACAACATGAAACTGCCAGACCCCAAAGACACAAATTTATCCATTTGTTATTCCATTCCATTCCATTCCATCCACAAATTTATTAGCGAGAAAATAACACTTGGCAAGTTTAACTTTAGAAATGTTATCATGTTTGCAACAAGTCGAAGTATCTGCATTATGTTCATACTTTATTTCCAAAGCAAACGGCAACAAAACGCTTTGATTGGCATGTTGTAACTCCGGATGTCACATCAACAACGCATTACCACAAAATTACAAAGTGCCTACAACAATAAATATGTGCAATGTATATGTGATGCAGAGTATCCCCCCTTTCTTATAAAGAAATTTCAAAATCCAGTATAGCAACATTTGTTAATATTTTATAATCTGTTTCCGGTTAAGGCTATGATCACAAGAAGTATGGCATCTGTAATTTCCCAGATGCCATGAAAAGCAAAAGAGCTAAAATGTAAACAGGCCGAGTCCTGCTCAGGACTAATCCAAGTAAGGGCACTGGGGACATCATTAAATGATTGTTTTTACCCAGCACCACCTCTGCTACCCATTGGCAACTGCATATGTAACATTGCTTCACTTTAAGGGAAAAGACAGCCATGAGAGTTGTCTGAAACACGACAAACGCATGAGCTATCATTTTAAACATCCTATGTCCTCTGCAACACTTCTCCGTATTTTTACTGAACTTTGACAAAAAGGATACTGATCCAAGAAACGCTTACAGTCACAGATCTCTTAAGGTCTATCTTTTGTCTTTAAGGCTGAGATACTGATTACTTGAATAAAATCTGATTACTTGACTTTGTTGAACTGATTAGTTGAATAATATCGATTATATGAATAGAGACAATGATGATGTTTCAGGCCATGCAAGGCTGCAAGTAGTACCATGAAGGTTTATTCTAGATATCTAGTAGGTTTCTTCTTATCTAAAGACCTGCAATACAAATAAAATGTCCTTCATATAACCATGACAAAATGAGATGCTCTATTCTAGCCTGGTTTTTGGTAGAACGTGAAAGACAGTGCTGATTTTTTTCTGAAGCCCTAACCCCTCTGGGTTGTGCAGTCCTGCGCAGAAGTACATGTATAAAGATCTTGAGCTGCTCAGGTGCTAGAACCCCTCTCAGGGGGTGAGTCAAAACAGGCAACAATCAGCCCCAATGGGGCATCAGGTGTTACCAAAAGAGTAATTAACAGAAAACCAGATCACCTTATGGGCTGTGCTTTGGAGTTCTTAAAGGTGTTACTCCCCAGCCACAGCCTTTCCCGAGGCACTCAAAGCCGTTATGCTGTTTACTTGTAGTTGAGAGAGAAGCCGTACTGACTGGGGATCAGATCTGGGTGGTATGTAAAACGTCTTTCACTGCAGCCCACCAGCAGCCCAACTGCTTGCAGTGTATTGTGCATATATATAATTCGAATGGGGAGACTGCAAGCACATACCTCTCGTTTTACCCAGGGGTGGGAGCAGACATTTTTCATCTGGGTGGCCAAGAGCTGGCTGATTATTTTCATGGGCTGACACAAACACCAATACATAATGGTAACTCAAACCCTGACAGCTTTTTTTTGGTGATATCAAGAAGGGTGGCCATAGGTTTGCATATGGACGAATCAGATTTAAGTAATCAAAATATGTCTTTAATATATAAAGCGTAGCTTATTAACCTGTATCTGTTAATAAGGCCTTCATTATGCTTTGAAGGTATATAGCTCAGACTCGGGAGCCAGTTGATGACCAATAACTCCCTGGTCTTTAAAGGGTATAAAATACTCAGGGGAATATGTCAGGTGGTCCTAGCAATAAAATCCACAGCTTGGTCTATAAAACGTAACAGCATGAAGCTTTATTTCAATTACAAGCTATGCGGTGCGCGCTTCGAATTCTTCCGTAAGATTCTCGCATTCCTCGGCATTTCGCGAATCGAAAGTGACGTGCAGTTTTCACACATTAAAACAGCTGGATGTTTTAGTGGAGCAATTCGGATTAAGCACCACGTTCGTACACACTCCCGGCAGACCCCTCCTGAGACCCGAACGGGAAACACAAACCCAAGTGTTTAATCACTGTCACCTGCAGAGCCAATATTCACTACAAACCATGAGAGTATTTCATAAACCGTGGCTCTTAACACCACTAATGTTAACACTATTAATGTATTTTTAACTGCGACTGTATTTAAAAATAAAGCAGCCCATGTTTACGTAAATACACCTCATCATGCAGAAGTTCTTCAGGGGTCAAAAACACGTGATTTTATTGCTTTATGGGTCTCAAACAACTTCCATTCTCAGCAACAGACGCAATTTCAATAAATGAGGATTTTACAGATAGGGCATTTTAACTTGGTGCACTGAAAGGCCTGGCTTGAAATCAAAAAGAGAGGATTCCTAGGCAGTCTATGGGACCACAGTGAAAGTCTGTGTTATTACGCCTGTGTCTAACAAATAATTGAGGAGTCCTTGGAAAAAACACTCAACTTTGAAAAACTGGTATATTTTTAATTTTTAATCTACGCATCTCATTTTCAACCACAAAACTCACAAATAGTTAAAAATTCAAACCAAAGCCCAGTTCTATATATTGTATAGAAAAAACAAGTTAAGATTCTTCAAAGCTTTAGTTTAGTTAAATAAAATTGTAACTATTCTCATTTTCTGTGTATTCCTCACTTGTGAATGCCTAGGTTTTTCTCAGGCAAGAGAAAACTTTAAATGGAATGTTTTAGTCTGCCTCATCAAAAACCCAGCTCCTACTTAACAGCATCATACACATTGTGTTTATCAGAGTTTATGAGAACCCCAAGAATGTATGGCATGCCAATATTTGTATAGTATGCAGCAATTCCTGAAACAAACATCGATTTTAAAACACGGCAGCAATATGAACATTTTTTTCTCCTTCTGGGAAACGCGGTACGCTCTTATTGCTGAGATCCATTTCGTGAAAGAACGAAAACCGTTCGCTAGCTCTTTGTCCAACTTTATTACAATTTTCATCGCACTAGGTGTACGTCACACAGCAGAGGTGAAACAATGTCACCACGGTTGCACACTGCAGTCGAGGTTCAGGGGACGAGAGAGCCAGATGCTAGTAAGAGGAGAGAAATGCAAATGAGGGTCAAATGAAGCGGGGGGGCAGCTGGCAGTGAAGCCACCCCTGACCCAACACAACCTACTTTCCTCATCAGTCTGCTCGTAATTTATCCTGCCACTAGAGGCCTCCCAGACACTTTGGCAAACGACGCAGCCCATTTCCATACCGTAATTCATCTACAGCTACAGTCTGCGGAAGGAACAAACCTCAACAAAACAAGACCTCTGTCAGCTTACAGTTAAAGATTTGTACACATCACATCATTACACTGCCAGCCAGAAAAAATGGTGTAGACCCTCCTACTAAAAGTTCTGCACTTTGATCTACCTTGAAAATCAAGATTTTAAATTGCATCTCTTGGGAGATTGTAATTCGATTGGCAGGTAGACAATAGAGTAACAAGCCATGAAGACTATAATGTAACTGAGATCATCAAATGATGCAGGCCACATTTTATTCTGTGCTCGTCTTGTGTCTTTATTATGCCACTTCACTTCAGTCACTTTTTGCAATAGTGAAATTCTTCCAAAGCTTCTCTGATAACCTTTCCTCTTGAACATCACTAGAACATCATACTGAAACTTGCCAACATTGCACTTTCTATTGTCATGATTTGGGACAGGCGACACTGAGGCAGAGGACATCTATGTGCATAGAGTCTTTATTAGACAAATCACAGCAAAAGCCCAACAATACCAAGAACAACCAAGGGCATAATACAAAAAAAGAAAGTAACTGCAGTAAGTGACTGAATGCTCCCAGATCTTCAGCCGGTTGGCCCCTTCTGGGAGGTGGGATCTGTGACATTGACAACGCTGAAGCAGGTAGGACTGGAGACCCTGGCAGCAAAGTAGCCAGCAAAATTAAAAACACTGATGGCACAGGAGAGGGACCCTGGGAGCTTGGCAGAGCAGGCTCAGGAATACCGATCCTCTGCAGGGTCTGGGTCATCACATCAGACTGGCTCAGAACCATAGAGGCGCAGGGTGTCTGGGTAGCCTCAGCTAACGTGAGTGGGCCCTCAGCCAACAGCCATCTGGGTTGTGGCTGTGGTGTGGGCTGAGGACCAGAAGGGGGCTGTCTGGATTGCCACGACAAGTCCTTTATAGGTTTCAGTCTGGTGAGCTATACTTGAGCAAACCAAAGACAGTTGAACTTGCATGCGAACGGAACACCACTCTTCCCTCTGGGCCTGGGGGAGCCACGCTAGAGCTTCTCTGACTTCAAAGGGGTGGTCGGCGTGCACCAGACCAACGCGGCCCACCATGACAGCCTCCTGCACATCCTGCATCCTCTGGGGTGTCTTCTTATTTACAAACAGCTGGATCTCCAGGCAAAAGCCTCCAACATCTGTCAGAATAGGACTGCTAGAATCCTGAAGGGCAGCACCCCATTCGCCTGCCCTTCCTGTTGGCCTCTGTAGAGCAAAGGCTACCCAACAAGCCTCTTTCTGATTTTTTTTAGATAGTGACTGAAGGACATACACAATTGCTGATAGAACAAAGAGTATGTGTCTGGTGAGCTGTCATATAGAGCAGGCGAGGTAGGCTTGATAGTCTGTCTCTCTCTGCTAGACCTTTTTTTGACACTTGGTGTTCTGTCATGTTTTGGGGCATGTAACACTGAGACAGAGAAGGTCTATATGCAGGCCTTCTATACATTATGTTCTATTATGTTTCTATTATCTGCAGATTTTCAGGTGATAAATATACTGAACAATACGGTAGTCTGACTACATCAGTGTGCACCAGAAATTTAAAAGTACATTTAAGCTTTTTTCTTACAATTCATATTTGAACTAAAACACCACAAACTAATTTCAGTTTAGTCTAGCCTGCATGTACACGTACAGCAAAAAAGAGTCCTACGATATCTTTGATTTCTTCAGTATTTAATACGTACAACAGGCTTACAGGAAACTGAACTGGAACACAAATATGTATGTAAGTAGTATAACTAGTTTGTGCACCACAGACAGAAATGCAGTCTTACTCGCGAAATGTGAATAGTTAAACTGAGATGGTCCTCAAGCTCCACATAATACGGTAAATACAGTATAAGCAGCAGTGGTACAATGAAGTGCTGCCACTTGCAGGTAGTGAGCTGTATTACATACCAGATAAGGAGCCTAACTGAACACACTGGTTTGGCTACAGAAAAACAACCAAGTTGTAAGGGTTGTAGGGAGAGACTCTAAATAATTCAGGGGCTTCAGAGCTGCACTGGACAGACAATGAAACATTTCAGAGATGAAAAATTTTATATCAGGGGCTCAGCTGAGCTATTGTCAAAGGGGAAGCAATGCCCTTCACAAAAACACAAAGCGGAACAGGTAGGATACGGTTCCCTTTTGGAACATTTAAACAGATCATGAGAAGCTGATGACTATTCATATACTATTATAATTAATAAATTAAAAGCCATGTCTGAAAAACATACTATAGCATTAATGTAGCAACCAAGTTTATACAATATATATATATATATATATATATATATATATATATTTATATTACACATGAAGACACACGCAGACACACACATCAAAATAACAACCGAGGACTTATGTGAACCTGGCCTTCACACTGACGTGTTCATAAAGCACCCCCTGCTGTTCAAACTGAACACCGTGTACAGTACGTGTTCACACATGCACACGTCAGATTGTTTCACTGGAATACAGCAGCCAGTAGCTCCAGGCGAAGGGCATAGCACTGCAAAGTGGCAAACATGCTGGCATAATGTTACAGTAACAGGGAAACGAAGAAAATAATTATGCTTTCATTAAACTGTAACACAATAATATAAAATTATATGCAATTGAAAATATGTCTGCTCATCAAATAATGGGTTAATGTCACTCTACACGAAAGCGGTGTTAGAATTGGGAACTTGTGCGCTAATGAACAGACGGTCACACACATTCTGTTGTGAGTGAAACTCTGTTCTTCAACAGCAAACACATCAAGACTGTGTTTCTACTTAAAAATGCACATTTTCAGGATTTTTTATATTTGAAACCATTTACTTTTAACATGTAACAAGCCTAATGATAACGCTCTGTGTGCTCTGGAAGACATATTACCTGTCAATGCAGCACCATGACAGACGGCTTCTTCATATGCACAGCTACGATATTATTGCAAAGTGGAGTCGATTATGAACACCTAAGCTGTGAACAGAGCAAAACTGCAGAGTACCAAAGCATGTTGTGTCTCAGAAACATCTGTCCTCGGCTGCAACGGCCACCACCAGGATCCGAAACCACATAAGCAACTGTTCACCAGGGTTTCTGGGGCCAAGAATACAACAAGTAAGCCAAGGATGCGCAATGCCAAGCAACGAGCAGAGGCATGTAAAGATCTACACTTTTGAATTGTGGAGCTGTGCACACACCTTCTCTGGAGTGATGCTCCACAGTTTGCTGAGAACATTACCTGCCTCAGTGTATGATGCCAATTGTACAGCATGATGAAGGGGTAATGGACTACAGCTATTCTTATTGGTTTAGGTTGGGCTTACAGTGGTGCCAAAACCCAATGCTTCAGCAGCACATTCTATCCATTCTGTGCTGCATGCTTTTCCCCCTGTGGACTAAGCAAGGCCTTTAGAGAGATGGTTTGGGACCAAAGGGGGAAAAGAACATAACTAGCACACACACACACACACACACACACACACACACACACACTCTGACCTCATTTCCAGAGACCACCATTGGGATGCAGCACAAGTAACTCACAGGCAGCACCACTGCCTGACCTCACTTACGCTCCTGTGGCCGAGATGAGCGAATTCAAATTCCAGCCTCAATGCTCCAACACGTAGCTGAAAATCATCCCTGAGGAGCACAGGTTGTTACCACAGCAAAGGGGGAACCTCCCCATGCTAAAAACCTCGACTCCAGATGAAACATAGCAGAAACTAGAATCCAGATCATTTCAGCCATGTAGAGTATCTCTTTAATGCAATATATAAACTAAAACAGTCATGGGCATGCATGCTCCTCAACTGGATAAGCAGGAAACAATGTGTAGATGGATTGAAACGTTCACATGAAACCACTGCCGTGCAATGAATGTCAGCTGTGGTGAGGCAATGTAGAAGCACATGGCTTTTCACAACTTGCAAGTGCCAAGCTGTGTTACTCTGATTTAATGTATCATGGATACCATCTGGAAGAACAGAGAAAAGCATAAGGAAGCATATAAAGATTTCTCAATGTTTGCTTTGGTCAAAATAAAAACCAGAGTTTTTGTTAAGTCAACCTTTTGTTTTGATTTCCTAATTTTCAGGTTAAAATGTCTGTACTATGAGGCTTTTTTTCTTCTTGGCATGTCCAGTGTGTTGACCATCTCCCCACCAGCTGTCACTCTACACCACAGTTTTGAAATGCTTGCATTCATATCAATCAGCAATTTAGTGTTTATAAAACACCAGATTTTTTTGTTTATACACTTTATCCTATCGCAAGCATATGTTACATTGGAAACCGCACTCATTTGTACATGGTGTGTTATGCAATCCAGAAAACAAAAAAACGTTTTATCCTTTAACAGTTTGTTTTAAATTGTCCAAAAGTGTCAGGAAATAATCATAAAACACAGACTGCATATCCCAGCAATGATATCTTGCAGTATTAAATTCCTGTGACCTTCAGAAACTATTGTTTTGTACCCGCAAGTGCTTTTGTGACCTTCCACAAAAAACAGTAACAAAGATCTTTCTTGCACAGAACCCTACGTTTCTGGTGCCAGCACTCCCTGGGTCCCCAACATCCACTCCTTCCTTCTGGATATTTCACAAAACCACCACTAAAACCTTCAACAGGAAATGTTTGTTGACTTTAGATTTCCCCTTGTGTATGGATATAAACGCTGACTCTTCAGACTCGTCATTTGGCAAAGAAGCAGGGATCAGACTTAACCGAAGCCCATTTCTTTTCCCTTCAGACCACTTTCATGACCATGAACTTCTCATGCCTGTAGATAAAACTGCTCTCTGAATTACCAGCTGCTTTTTCATGCATTTCTTTGTCTGACAAGTAAGGGTTTAATACACTTCTTCCCTCAAACACAAATCTGTGGATGTAGTAATTTTTTTATTAACTATGAATCCAATTTCATCTGTTGACTATATTTTCTACATATTGCCAATAAAAACATTTAGTACATTTACAGAACTAAACGGCAACAGTGAAACTATTCACACATATTTGCTTTACATGCATTTAGAAATGACACATTTGTTTTAACTGCTTTACCTGCGAATGCAAGCAAATCAAATTCTAAAGCCTTTATCTCACTCTGATTATACTCATACGGTATCAGCTGGTCGAGCAGTGGTTGACCTTGGCTTTCTGACTCAATGCTGAACACAAAACACTATCAGTGATTTGCAATAATTCCATACGTACTGATACTTTCTAGGGAAACAAGCACACACAGCTACAAATTTTGCCTGTAAATAAAGCCTGTCAGTCACAGAGATAGGATGTTGTCATGGTCATACTGTCACACTCAAACAGGGGATGATGTGCCAAACTTATTTTTTTAAACAAATTTAAGGAGTCTTCACTCCCTGGCCTTGATGTAGACCCTGATAAAACTGCTAAACTGGATACCACAACATGTGTCATCAGCATTAGCAAATACGCGGAGTACGAAACTACTCTGCATAGAAAAAAAAAATAAAAACAAAAAGGAATTCCTCCAGCTCTAGTTCATTCATAACAGTACAGTCGTAAAACCGAAGAGGGCTGCCAGATTCCCTCCAAACAAACTCGAGATTGTCACCAGAGGAAAGTGTCTAACAGAAGATAAGCATTGTCACACTTGAAGTCAACCCTTTCAGGAGTGAATGCAGCTTCGTGGCATGACAGTGATAACTAGCTATGATAGAATATCAAACTGCATTAACACTCGTCTCTGAAGAGAAAAGGTGGCCCAAGGCTATGCAAAAAGAAAGCCCAAGGCCAGAGTGGCTCACAGAGTGTAGATTAGAGCCGGGCCTTTGTAAGTCAAGATAGAGCCAATGTCCAGCCCGAGGGAACAGAGCAAGAGAAGGCAGGCGACACAGAAACATACTTTTCCTGAAGCATGCCTTGCCCCTAAAAAGCCAGGTGACCTGAGAACATAGAACACACTGGGCAGAAAAGCCTCCACAGGTAGGCCTTACTAAGCTCTCTGCAGATAAACGAACAGAGTACAGCTAACCTGCTTGAGTTTTGTTAAACCAGGTTTTATCCCCAGAAGTAGGAAGGGAATTTCAGGATAGTGTGAAGAAACCACACAACATGACGTGCTAGCGTATAAAAATCTACGCAGATTTAAATGTAGAGAATTTTCAGATTAAGTTAATCTACCAAATAAATAAAACCTTAAAACAAAGCAACCCCTTCGGCAAAGATCAAATTAAAAAATGCAGCATGTACAGCAGCACTAACACATCCGTTCACACTCGTCACCCATCACTGGAATCATGACAACAGTCCCAGGTAACACAGGGGCTCAAATTCATTCATACTCGGGGCCTGAAATTCAGTTTTCAAAATCAAGGTGAATTCCCCCCTTTACCAGCCTGACACGGGGGTGGGGGGTTTATAAGTTTCCAGGGCAAAGGTCAAGAGATTCTTAAGATAGTTTATTTAGGCCACTTATTAATTTAATTTACTGGTCGATAACTGAATAAACTCCCCCAAAATGAATATCGTTATACATCTCGGCCACATTTGTATGAAGTTGGGGGGAAAAAAAGTTACCATAAAATAATTTTAGCTATCAGTCCATTACTTGAGTAACAGACAGTACATATGGCCAGCAGGATTTGGGACAAATTAGCCTAGTTCTTATGTATAGTTTTTGTTACGTTAAGAGATTATGCTGTTTTCATATAATGGGATTTAATTTAAAAAATTAAAAAATAAAAACTTCAAGCATAAATTCTTGCCCTGTATGTTGGGTGTGCCACTGTTCTTTGTACATTAAAATGTGTTTACAGTTAAAGTGTAACAGGACCCAAGCCTTTTGGATGCCCTCAGCAAAATCTAACGTTGTACCAATTTTAAAGGTTCAGTACATCAATATGAATTCAACTGATTTATGGTCACCGTTGTGGGCTATCCTTTATTTGCTGTGGGTTTTACAACACCTTTAATTACACTGCAAAATATCATTACATAGAACTTTCACAGCTTTTTAAAAGAATTATAAGTCTTCTTCTGTGTCCTTTTCTTCATATTATCTTGTCTGCAGAAGCTGGAGTTGTAATCGAGAGGCAAAGACTGGCAGTGTGTTTCTTGTCATGTATGTATTAAATGTAATTTATCTATGTGTTACTTTACTTAGTCCAAAGAGTGTAATGGTCTGTGTTGTGTGTTTGCATTCGACAAATAAGTATTGGTTAGCTATCGTCAGTCTGGGGTGTGTTCACTAGCAGTACCTCCCCTGGCAATGCATTTTCAGAGTTGGTCGAGTGATCACAGGCTGGTACTAAACCTTATAATACTGTTTGATTAAAAAAAAAAAAAAAAAAACTATTTCAGGTATCATTGTTGTCTTGTGCTGACATGGATGAGCGGATCTCAACTACATGTCCTTAACGTTAGTGTATTTTTCTGTATGTACACAGTGGGGCCCCCTGCTGGTTGGGAGCTCTAAGCAGCCGCTGTTGTTGCTTATGCCCAGAACCAGCGCTGAAGTATAACCATGCAAAGCTTTTTTCCACATAAAGACTTGCAGAATTTGAGTTTGCATGTCCTCATTGAACTTGTGTGAACTTCCTCTGGGTTCTCAGATTTCCTCCCACAGCCTTAAGTACATGCTGATTAGGTGAATTGGGGACCTGTCCATGAAGACTCTCAGTTATCCAGGTGGAGCTGTCTGGAAGTTGAATCATATCAACTGGACTTCTTCTTGACAGGAACGTTTTCTCTTCTCATCCAAGTAGCTTCTTCAGCCTAACACAAAATTGGTCAGGAACCCCACAGTTGTCCTCCAGGGTGGTTTCCGTACTCAACTCACTTGGATAGGCACCTTAGCTGGACAAAGGCAGAGAGTCGTAGGGATGTAGAGGTCCTGACTCCTGCCACCTTTGTCAATGCAAGAGAGTCGTTAAGAGTGTTTGACCTGGTGGATGTGTGAAGTCGTCTTAATCTTCCCTCCTTGTTTTGAAGACCCATGGTTGATTTAATTCCAGTAAATTCTACGGGTTACTAAATTCCACGTGAATAAATAGTGCTTTCTGTTATGTATGTTTGAACGAAACAAACACGGTCTTGCTAATCTCAGCAAGTGCAGTCAACATAAATTTTGAAGTATGTGTAACTTTGAGTCATAAATTGCAATAATTAGTGTTAAATAGCTTTTACTCTGAATGATCAGGTTTCACACTTTACCTTTCTAAGTCAAGATCATAGTTTGCTCAGTTTTTTAATGTTTCAAGTAAGGTTTACGTATTAGGTTTTCACAGTGTGTGTCAGTCTGACTAGCAGGTGGTTAAGCACGAAAGAATCCAGGTGGTTAAGTTCGAGGTCAATCCAGAGAATATTTGTTCTTTGCTTTACACCCTCCAACCAAAATGTGGCACTGTGCATGGTGATCTCAGGATTATGCATGGCAGCTGGGCCATGAAAATGTATTTCATTAAGATCATGATGAACAACACTTATGCTAATGTTGCTTTCTGAAGCACACTCCAGCACCAGCACAGAAACATTTTGGCATGCATTCGCCTTCAACACACTGCCGCAATGGGAGCCAGTGGACTTATCAGTAATAGTACTTTGGCACCTTCGCAAAGAAAACCTTCATTAGTTAGTTTTCAAGAAAAAAAAAACACTCCCTGGCAACACCTTTCAAATAAGTTCTCACTTTCAGAAGAACACTTTTGGAGAGGTTGTTACTGAAGACCTGACCCGATGAAGGCTAAGCCTGCTGCCAGGTTCAGCTGCTCCTGACACATCCTGTTAAACAGCCAAATTCCCAAATAAAAAGACAAAATATGCTAATCCAAAGACAAAGCTATTACCTGTCTAGACAGCTACTGTATATATCACAGTCAATTCAGAATGAGTACATTTATATGTATTTGTAAAGAATTATTTTGAATGTACAATACTTTCAAACATCAATACACCTGTTAAGACTGATGATGAAAACTATATTCTTGGCCCACTATATAAAACCTATAGGCTTGTATTTTTTATTGTTTTTTTTTTTTCCCCAAGAATCATTTTAGTACTGTCAGAGTCATGCTTTTTGTAATCGAATTATGCTTTCTTGTAGGAATACTTTATTCAAGTATAATAAAGTCATGTAAATGTTTTTGCAAGTTAAACTAACTCATTAAGGCCGGATAAGGGAGGAGATGATGCCTGGCTGCGTGTTATAATGTACTGTAAACGTGCTTCCTATAGCTAGCCGCAATTTAAACACTTGCCGGCGCTGAAGCTGTAACCGACTGCGAAAGATCTGTTTCTACGCGCGTTTATGCGGTAAGCGCGTTCAAGACGGCGGGTATAAAACGGGATTGGAGCGGCTGGTGCCACTTCTCTTTTGCATGTTAAAGAACAAACCGTCAGACAGCGGGGGAAGGGGGGGGGCATGGATACTCCATCCTCCAAACAGCGCTGCTTTAAACAGTGCAAAAAAAAACAATTAATCCTCCAAAAGTTGTAGAACATACTGTCCAGACACAGAACGAAAAAACAAACAAACAAATACATAAAGAAATAAATACATAAATAAAAATTAAAATTATTTAATAAAACTGTCATTAAGTATTATTTTAAAATATGTCAGGGCAAGTTTATAAACATTTCTTTATATAAAAAATAGAAATTTAAAAATAATCCCAAATTAGTTAAAATTCAACTGTACAATTATGTGTAACATGCATTTAATACAGAAAACTGCATATAGTTGTTTTAATCAAACCTAGCTGATGTCATACGACGTTAAAACACATAATGTGTATAAACTGCACACAATGTATCAGCAAAATATAATAAAAACTCAAAGTAATAAACATGCGCAAAATGTAATGTTATTACTTTATGTGCAAAACTTACTACATTTTGCGCTTACCATTTTTATTCTATTTTTTACAGGAACATTATTACAATATCAGCTTGTATTACACTTTTATTTACGCTCTGCACGGTTATTACATTAAGTTCATTAAGCCCACATTTTTGTGACTGACGTTTTTCCTTTTGCTGAAAAACAACCATATCTTTTAAAAAGAAAAACTCATCCTACCTTCTGCAAAACGGTTTACTGTTACGCCTGTCATATCTCCCGCTTCTTTCTCAGTCTTCATTGTGTGCCTTTATTTTTTAAAGGATAAAAAAGACCGTCAGTATTTTTTAAAAGTTGTAATAACTTTGCTTGAAACCAGCCGTTATTTCTCACAAGACCTCTCGCAACTGCGTTCACGATGATGTTCCGCAGGTGCTGCTGACACTCTACCTACTTTTTTTTCCCCCTTTAGTTCGTTTGTCCAATCATGTGCAGCTTGTGGCTTTTCTGGCGATGTGAAAGATATGCCATGCCCATTTTTTCCCTTTCAAAGCTTCAGAAAAAGCGTGTGTGTGTGTGTGTGTGTTTTTGACATTTGAAGGGCAATATAAATACCTTGTTAAATAGTTAAATGTTAATTGCACAATCCAAAGTTCATTGGAATTTCCACTTGTAAAAAGATGCAAGCAGTAAACGATTAGGTCTTTCAGTAAACCCAAAGCAACAGAACACAGCAGGGTGTGCTCCTTAAAAATGTAGTTATAGTGCGTTTGCAGATCATGTCCTCTTCAGGACATTGTGATCTAACTGCCACTACCTTTACTAAGTGTATATTGTTTCGATACAATACCCAACAAACATGTTAAACACGTCCCACCCAGACCATTAACTAAATGCAGACCACACTGATATGTTATACAGTTAGAAATCTTTGAATTCACTAAGTCACTTTTTCCTGTTTGCCGTTTCCTGACAATATTAATTGTTACATCATATTTCAGTTCCTGCACAGCGTGGCTGTTCACCTCTGGCGCCGAGCCTGGAGCAGTTTCCTTCCTCTACAGACATAATGGCCACATTGCTGCCAGTATGGTACATCCTTACTCAGCTCGTTGAACTTCAGTTATCAAGGTCTCATGCACAAGGAAAGCCCATATTAAACCATCCAAGCCTTCTTCTGTTTATATACCAAGGATTTGTTTAAATTATAAGTCATCAATGAACATGTCATATGTACCTTGTTGTATAGGTATTTTTTGATATTGTTGTATCAACCTATGATATTGTTGTATCAACCTTTACAAAGTAAAGGTTGATCTCACTTACAATGGCAAAACACAAAGCTTGGATTTGTATGTCTTTAACACTGGTGGTCCTGCATTGATTGGATGCGAATGGTTCGGCTAAATTCACAAACTGTCGAGTTTCTGCACTTGCCCATCAAAGATCTAGCCAGTACCAGTGAGGTCAGGTCAGGTTTCTTTATTCATACCCGTGGGTAAATTAATTTTGCAGCATACATACACACTGCTTATGCAGAATACTAAAATGAACCTTCCTCAGATATTTCTTGATGCATAAGAGGTATTCAGAGAAAGCACTGGGACCTAACTTAAAGATGGGACCTAACTTAAAATGCATTAAGTCCCACATAGAGCTACAGAAGTATACTTGTCCAAAATTTCATAGAGCTCACCCGGTGTGCTGTGCTCTCCTACCTGAAGTGGAAGCTGAACTACAACATGAGGAAGCGGGGATCTCGTCTAAGGTGGATTGGAGCGAAAGGGCTACACCCATTGTCCCAACCATGAACAAGGAAAAGATTGATGATGTATGAATTTATGGGGACTTTAAAGTAGCCATTGATTCCGTTATTCTCCGTGTGCAGTTTCCCCTGTCCTGTATCGAGGGTGGAGTTGAGCCAATATCAAAGAATAATATAATCCAATCATATCTTCATATGGAGGTAGAGAATCATTAAAGAGGTTAACACCCGCAAGGGTCTGTTTCAATATAATCGCCTTGTCTTTGGAATAACTTCAGCTCCAGAGCAAACCTGGCGCACAGTGTTACCTTGACGAAGTCATTGCATAGAAAAAGATGCTCCCATTGCTTATGGAGTGTGGGAGGATGTGTTTGTGCCTGGTTACAGAGGTACTGAGTAGGCATCATGTAAAGTGTGCATTAAAACAGGCCCCTTGGTGTAAACAGTCACTCCTGGCTGTTGTTAATGCAAAGTACACCAGTATTACTGTAAGCCTGTCTGATGTCCCTCATGTCAGACCAAACTTTCAGAAACACTATGCTGACAAAATTGGTGTTCCTCCTAAAAGACCAGACCTGTACTTTGTAGTTTATTGTGTTTAGGTTCTGGCATGATGGTTACCATTCTTGCCTTATATTTCCAGACCTGGGGTTCAAATCCTGCCTGTGAGTGTGGTGTTTGTATGTTCTCCCTGTGCTTGGTGGGAGTTCTATAGTTTAAACCCATGATCAAAAAACATGTAGGTGAGGGGGATTGGTGTCTCCAAATTATTCCTAGCATGTGTCCTGTGGTGGGTTGGCACTATGCCCAGGGTGTCAGGGTATCCCCTGCCCTGTGCTTCCTGGGATGGGCTCCAGGCTTCCTGTGACTCTGCCTTAGATAAGGCAGTAAATTGGATGGATGTGTTTAGGTTGTTTAACATTAGTGAAGGAGTTTTAAAGATTTCCCCCTATATTTCTTCCATGATCGAAATAGTGTACAGTGTTTCAGTGTTGAAATGTAAAAACATGTTTTTCTAAAGAATTTGCGGGCATCATAAAGTCACGCAAATGTCATTATGTCGCTGCCATTCAAACCAACTGAGTTATTGTTGCACTGTTACTGGGGTGTTTCTTGCAGATCTCCAAGTTTTTTTCTACTAAAACAGGTTTTAAAAAGCACTTTGTTGTGTTCAATTTATGTTACTTATCAGCCAGGACACTAGGGGGAGTAACTGGTATCACAGCTTAAGTACAGGCTAAGGTGATACGGTTATATATATTTGACTGATGCCATGTTAAATGTTCATATGTATTAAAAACCCTCCAGAGTTCTCCATCGCTCGCTCCACATTTACTTGCCATTGGTCACAACACACTTGCTAGTATATCCAATTAGAGATACATATTATAAACAGGTTTTCTGTAATGTTAATTATTTTATGGTATATCAGTAATTCATTTATTGGTAAAGAAGTATTAAATTCAGAAGCATTTGTTTCAACTCCTACTACAATTTAACAGGTTAAAAATATACAGTATATCAGTATTGTGTATACTCACCCAATCAGTGAATTTTTTTCCATAAGTTTCTCAGATGTCATAAAGTCAATTTGTCATAAAGTTGCAGGTGTTTGAGCAAATAACCAATTATTGATATCCCCACTGTACATCTAAACTGTTACCCGAGTAATAGCTTAAAGTCTTTCCATTCAGTTTAATCCACATCATCAAACTGTATATATGTTTTGACAGAACACAAAATTAATAATTCTGAAGCGGAATTTAGTGTCAGCAACCAACTAAATACTTATAAGGCACTCTTTCCAAAATACTACTTAAAACTTACAAAAAATCAATTTTTCAAATTACTTTGCTTTGAAGGAAATAAGCTTTTTTTCCACAATCATGACAATTAACTACGTTTGCGTTATTTTAATTGCTGGATGAGTTCTAGACTGACTGAGAAGTCCATAAAGGAAAATAGCGCAGGTTTCTCACACTCGTGCCAAGAGACTCTAAAATGTCAAGTCCTGACTTGGAAATATGAGGGCAAAGTAAAGAGGTCACAACCACTTTAGAGGCTGTGCTCAGCTAGCGTTAGTTATAATTAACCCATATTTAATTGTGTGCTGTTCAAACACTGAAGAAGCATGATCAATAACTTTGAATTGCTGACTGTCAAAATACTGCACTTGAAAAATGTTTCAAAAGCATTTCATGGCTTGATTTATAAAACTGGACACTGCCCATTCGATTGTCTTTGTTTAGAAGCATGGTGTGCAGTTTACATACTTACTGTACTGCTCAGAGAGAACAGCAAGCAGAAGAACTGCTTCACAAAGCTCTTTTAAACACACACTAGGTTTCTTCTCATTATTAATGTTCTTGTCTGTCAATATCACAAGTACAATTAAACTGCTGTTCTGGCATTTCTTACAATAGCAATACATATTAAATCTTACTCTATATGTTGCAAGCACAAGAGCTACAGTCCAAATAATTATGATTGTCCTTGTAATTTCAACAACTAAAATAATCGAAGACCATATTTTGATGACACTTGCGTTATGCTTGGTATGAACTCTTGATTTGTTCTGTAACAAATTGCAAGGCAAGGTAAAGTCCACGTGCAGAGAGAGATGTTTATTTAAGACAAAAAACAAGGTACATGGTAACAGCAATGCTTTGGTCTGCCAATGATTTGCTATAAGACTCAACTACAATAACCAGGAATGAACAAACACAAGAGAACTTAAACAGAGACAGAAAAAGAGGCACAATTGTAAAATACTAATGGTTTAATTACAATGACTGTGCAAAATAACATAAGGAAGGGTGACATAACAGGCATTGGGCATAACAAGTCCTTGTACTGCCGTCACTCTTGTGAGCATCTGCAGGTAAAGATCAATGAAATTAAACAAGATAATAGCCAAGACTTTCGCCTGGACATATGGATGGAACACTGCTAATCATGGATGATTTTCATGGTTTTTAACTTATGTATGGTACTGATTTGACCTTTTACTACTTTTTTACTACTGTAGATCCCATTGAATTGAATTGAATTGAATTGACTTTAATTGAATTGAAGAATTGAATGCTTTTATTGATCCAAAAGTCAACTCAGTGATATTAATCAATGCGATTTCCAGTTGTAGTAAAAGTTTTGTCTCTCTTTTCACAGGTTACTGTTTGCTGGATCTACTCCACCATCTTGTTTTATAATGGAAATTGCAACAGCAACGCCTAGCAATATTTTGACAAAATGACCCTAATCTGGAGTCTGTGTCTTCAGAACAGTTTCAGTATTCCCTGTAATGCTGTCATACATGTTCTGAACTGTGTGTAATGGGAAGCTGTGACATTCTTCAAAAGCTCCAGTTCTTTGAGAGATGAAGGAAGCGTAAATCTCTTTTCCTCCTTTTTACCTCTGTGAAACTCGTGAAGCGCAGCTTTTGTGAAGACTCACTGGTGGCGCTGATTCAATCGTGTGGTAATTTTTGAAACCGTTCTTTTCTGGCATTTAGTTGCTATCCTGTCGTGTGTTTGTCTGTCCATTGTGGTGAGCTTGGTTTTGCAACCACTTTTCCTCTTTGCTGATGCAGTTTTATCTGTTGGACATACGCTGTAGTTATCTCTGAGACCTCTCCCCTTGGCACACTAAATTATCGTGCGGTTTCAGTACGGATGCACCTGCAATGCAGGCACGGGTGCTTTAGCCAGTTTGGAACTCTGTTAGTTGCATAATGTTGCTTTATCTAAGTGATAACTGGCTGGCATCTTTTATGCCCTGCTTGATATGGTTCCCATCTGGGACGGTGCAGAGCATTGAAGTGGTGAAAAATCACTGTCATATCCTCTTGAGAACCCTGGTAATAAAATATTCTGCAGTCTTTGTTGTTTTGTGATTTTCTGCCACTTTAAGTGCGGAAAAACATCTTAAAATTGTTACTTAAAAAAAAAACTTATTTTTGGTTTTTCAGTGTACACCCGGAAATAGAAGTACTGCTGAAGTTAATAAAAGAAGAGACATGAAAACAAGATGTTTGCTACTTTGAAAACAAACGTATTGGTGGGGTCTCAGGAGGATATTCCTGGATCTATTTAATGAGGAAACGTGTCCTGTGACGGGTTAAGTCACCGTACTAGATGTGCCCATTTGGCATAAACCATAATCCCAAAGTGTTGAATGTCAGGAATATGCGACTCTGGTGGGTTTCGGTATACATTGGAGTTCTTATTTGAGCCTGGAAATCATCTTCCATGCCATCATAATACAGCCACCAGCAGCCTGTACCGTTGACATCAAACTGAAGATGCTTGCATCAAGTTCTCATTCTAACATGAGCAGAATGCAAATGATGCATAAATTCATTTGACCAGGCATTTGCTTTAATTTCCCCTGTGGCCCATGTTTGATTCTCCTGTGCCCCCTGGAGACGTGCATTCTTAATACATAAACCTGATTTACAACGTTTCCACTCAAAGCAGTGAGCAAACTATTATTTGTATTTGTAAACTGTGAAACCCAGCTACTTTGAACAAACTGGACTTAGCATTAGAATCATTTGAAATTTTTATTCAGGTCTTCATTATGTTGTACAGTATTTTTCATTAGAATGAGAATATCACACCTGATGTGGGGTTTTTCCTGATACTGCCCAGCCCAAGCGAGTGGTTTACTCTGAGATCGGTCTGCAAAAGAATATTGAAATTGGACATGATTTGCTTTATTGTGGTCTGTCTGTTGCAGACCTCTCCCTACTCTTCTTAGGTGTCTCTCAACCACAAGCTGTTTTCCTCACAGGAATGTGATCACTAGAACTTTTTTGTATTTTGCACAACTCTTGGCAAACCATTGTTCTGTGTAAACAGCCCAATATCACAGCTGTTTTGGAATATGTAGAACCGCATTCCTCCCGTAAAGATGCTGAGGTCAATCGATTTGCCCATTCCAGCGTTCAGCTGAACACCGTCTACTGCCGGAAACATTGGTTTGCTACTCGATTTACATCACACGCTTACTTTTGTAGTGAAAAGGGATTGTGACTCTGACATGTTCTACTATTTACTCATGTTGGGTAAACAAAAAAAGATTTTAATGTTGGTGTGCTTTGGCCAGTGCAACCGTTATGATGTTTATGAATATGATTTCAAAGTTTTGATAAGTTTTTGTTTGGGGGCAAAACTAACACACAATGTTAATATTACTTATTAAACATACCATCTGAAAGTGAAAAAACTCAGACAAAAAAATCACTGCCGTTCTTAGTGTCATTAATGTAAAGTTGCACCACTGAAAACTGTTAAAATAAAAATGTGTTTGAAGACCTCAGACAGGAACGTCTCAAATATCAGAAGAAAAGGATACGTTTCCATCTTGTTGGTTTCAACTCGTACATCAAGAAAATTGTGAACCAACACATAGCTTCACACAAGCCAACAAAGCTTTTCCTTTGATTGGAGTAAGACTAGAAAAATATTCAAATTTTTTCTTTAATAAAGATGCACACCCTAAAGCAACCTCAGAGTAAATAATAAACAAACCTGCTTGTTACGTAAAATATAAACGGCAACCGAGTGAATTCTGCATTATAGATTCCAATATTTTTTGACAAAGTAGAAAATTGTTTTGGTCTTAGCAAATAAGTTAAAACTGCTCAAACCAGACTCAGATCAATGCAAGGACATACGTCTTATTTTGTTATATTACACTTATATGTACTGTCTTCCCATCCTGTTTCTCATTAATCTCTAATTTCTGTCTAGCACAAAAAGTTTGCCAAAGCTTTCATTATCTCAAAATTTGATTTTGTAACGCTTCGCTGTCTCACTGTACAAACTCCGCAAACACTATATCCTTAAATGTGGACCGCTTCACTGTCTCACCCTATAAACATTATCCTTAAAAGTTCTCAGCTTGTTTCCAAAGCAGATGCACACCATTTTGGAAAAAAAACTGTATAAATTCATTAACGTTGTACTTCTCTTGATTAATTTAGGTCTGTCTGGGTGCTCATTGATTAACTGTAAAATTTTAAGCAGAGTATAACATATTAGTATTTATTTAACCTTTAACTTTGTTTTATAGCATCTGCTATTCTGCACCAATCCTAGGGGAATGCAATTTCATCTCCATTATAGGGCACAGTGTACTTTTAGTATAATTGTATCTACGATGTAGTGACAATATATTATCCATCTAAAGTTTTAATTTTTAAACGTTATTTTATATAATTTTATTAGTCCCATAAGGAAATGACCTCTCTGCATTTAACGCATCCTTTACCAGGAGCACTGGGCAGCCACACGTGGTGCCCGGGGAGCTAGCATTTGAGTATCTTGCTCAAGGACACAGCTGGCTGGGTTGGGCTTTGAACCAGGAGATATTCTACCCATTGAGCCACTAAACAATCTAATATTAAGTTTACCTGACAGCTGTATTGTAACCATTACTGATCAGTTACTTTTTAATCGTGCTCCAAAAATGATGTCTAATGAAAAGCTGAACTTTCTTTGACACATGTAATGTTTTTCAAACTAATAACAAACTAATACTTCCTGTAGTTCAGGGTTAAATTCTAAAATGTGTATATTTGCCTGTACATTTCCATAGGCTATAGTAGAAGCGTTGTGTGTAAATTACAGTACCACAAACAAAATATCACTTATAGATTGATAAGGAATTATATAGATTTGTTCATATTCTTTTGTTTGGAGAACCTGCTGTGGTCCTCAAAGTTCTGGGTGGACAGGAATCATGCAGACTTCAGTCCAGAGTGACCAGCTTGACCTGGAGGACTACGACTCCTTAGTCCACATCTACAGGCATCTGAAGAGCAGTGTATTCCTGAGCATAACCATAACCTACACAATCTTCATCTTCTATAACGCTTCATCCTGTGAAGGGTCACAGGAAGCCTGGAGCCCATCCCAGTACACATTGGGTGTAGGGCAGGGGACACCCAGAGCAGGGCACACACACACACACACACACACACACACACGCTATGGACAATTTTGGAGGCACCAATCACCCTAACCCGCATGTCTTTGGACTG
>JABJVR010048514.1:0-15725 GCA_025773905.1 Chitala chitala
TGGGATGGGCTCCAGGTTTCCCCGCGACCCTCACCAGGAATAAGCGGTTAAGATAATGGATGGATGGATGGATGATAACATTGGTAGACCATGTTGAAAGAGTAAAAAAAAAGTAAACAGGTAACCCAGACTGATAAAAAAACGTACTTCTTCTGCCTTACTTCTCACCTCCTGCTCAGGCACTCATGACATCATTGCTGTGCCTTAAAGGTTGTGGTTTTGGCTCCACTCCAACCAGATTCTTAAATTATTAGGTACTGAACTGTTTATGGATTAGCGATAACGATCATCAAGCATTTTTCCCAACACATTAGTTGCTCTGCTCCCAAACTCTGGAACTCTCTCCCACCAGACATCAGAAATATTGACTCTCTTCCTGTCTTCAAATCCAGAACCAAAACTTACCTGTTTAAGATGCCTGCTCACTATAATTGCAATTGCATTGTTCTGACAATTGCATTGTTCTGCATTGTTCTCTACACAGTTTTTATCTGTTGTCTTCCCCTACTTTTTTATGGATTGTTGATTGCATCATCTTGTACAGTGTCCTTGGGTGTCTAGAAAGGCGTTATAAAAAAAAATTTAATTGAATTATAAATAAAATGTATTATTATTATTATTAGTAAAAGAGGTCACAAAGATACATTTCTTACTCTTTTATTGGGTCTAATTGAAATACAAGATGAAAAATGTAACTACTGTCAAATTTGCATATTTATGGTCCCTTATAAATTAAACATCTACATCAGGGGTGTCCAATCACAGTTCTGAAGGGCTGTAATGGGTGCAGGTTTTTCTTCCAACTAGTTCATTCATTTTAATTTGACAACTATCTTAATTAAATATCAATTACACCCTTGCTTCTCTGCGTTCTTTCTGATTATTTTCATATGTCTGCATTTAGTTGTCTTAATCATTTGAGTGAAAATAAGTTACAAAAAAGAAAGTTAAATGTGAATCTCCTGTGCTTTCGGATCAGTAACAACCATATAAATCAAACATTACAATGTCGCTTTAACTGCAGAAACTGAGTAGAAATTGTCTGGATAATTTACCATGTTGTTTTATTCAAACCAAGCATAATTAATTGCATTCAAATTGTAATAATAATTGAACAACAGAAACAGGTGCCAATGACAAAGAATGTTTAATCAGTAGCAATGACTTAAGGACTTAAGTGATCATTAACAATAATTTGATTAAAATATCAAAGTATACAATAATTGTTAAAAATGCTAAGAAACAACATCAGCAGGTCTTTGTTATGCTTATAAAATTATTTTGAAAAATGAATAAAGCTTGTTCAGAATTTTTGGATTGGCACAATTATATATAACAATTATACAAAAAAAGTCAATAATGGTTAATCAACATTAAGGTTTAATTAACAGCAGAAATTGGCTGAAACAAAAACCTACACCCACCGTGGCCTTCCAGGACTGTGACTGGACACTCCTGTTCCATACAGATTAATAATAACTGAGTAAATTAACTGAGATACAATTGTGTTCTATTATAATGAACCAAATGAGGTTATTTTAGTCCATTTTGCTGTTTACTTAAAGTACCCATTACATTCATTATAGCACCTTTATTGCCTAACTGTTGCTAGACCACAATCATTATTATGTTTCAGCTCATCAAATTTAATTAAACACTGGCTGTAATGAACACCACATAGTCAAGCAACAGTGTCAAGAAACATTCCCTAAGTCACTAGGTGCATCAGCAGAACAGAATTGCATTCACTGATGTGCTGTGAAATGCTGCAGACTGTTGAAAAAGATATCCATCAAAATCTGTGCTCTCCATCCATGCTGCCAAAACAGTGATTGTCAATTTCTGTATTTATCTCAGTCTTCACCAACAATGTTTTATGCCAGAGCTTCATTCTGTGTTTAAGTGGTTATTTGCAGTATGTGCAGATGATCTCTTATGACAGAAATCACAGAAGTATGCAGAAGGTGTGATGAAGATGCTTTTAAGATACGTCTTCTGAAAAAGGTTAACTGACAGTTTAAGTTTTCATGTTAATAATT
The DNA here is from genome assembly GCA_025773905.1 of Chitala chitala. NCBI lineage: Eukaryota > Metazoa > Chordata > Actinopteri > Osteoglossiformes > Notopteridae > Chitala > Chitala chitala. Next base: position 2,040 of record JABJVR010048514.1, read on the forward strand.
AGATTGTTATTTGCTTTAGGAAATATGACAAATATTGTGTAACAGATGCCCACAGGACACAAGGTGAAAAAGACCTCTTAAATGTTGCAAAAATGCACATTTTTGGCTCCAAGGGAAAATATATTTTTAGATTACGCTGTCATTATTATTATCAAACCACATTTTGCACAAAAATTACAAATCCTGCTTAAGAAGCCAATGTTTCTGCTGATCTTTCTGGAACTTTATTATGGAGAATAACAAAGTGTATGTGGTTCATTTTAGCTCTGTGTGTTTCCGTGAGGTTGACAGGAAGACAAACGTGGCAGGATCACTGCTGTGGCAGCGCTTGATTAACATAAGCCACATGTAGTTCTGCAGGAACACACATTAAGTCCAGTGTATTACAAGAACAGAGGCACACACACACACACACACACACACACACATACCAGTGTGTGCACTCACAAACACACACACATCCGTGTGTGCGTGCTCAAACACAAACACACACACACACACACACCTGTGCATGCGCACGCACACACACACACACACACACACACACACACACACACACACACACAGACCCGTGCATGCACTCACAAACACACACACACACACACACACACACACACACACACACACATAAATTGTGTCAGTTTTTCATACCTTGACCCTGGATTGGAATCATTTAAAAAAATCAACCTCAGTCCTTCCAAGCGAAATTGTGGTCCAGTGTGCAATTAGGCGCCATAAATAGCTTTGTTGCACATGTTAATTTGAGCCTGGCCAGAATGGGACCTGCTGGCACATGCCAGAGCGAGATCAGGGTGTAATCTGTTTGTGCTGTTAAGCCCTTGGCGCCCGCTGCTGTTGGCGAAGCGCAGTGCCCTTCACACGTGGCGAAGAGGCCCTTGAATCCTTGGGAAGATGGCTGCCAGCAAAACACTGGTAGTAATCCCATTATCTGCGTCACACCTCCATCACAAGGGGCGGCCAAACGACAGTCCAGGGCAGTGGGAAGAAGTGCTGGCTTCCCAGGTAGCTGTCTGAAGGCCAAAGGAGGCCTGGGATGTCTCTGGCTTTGAGCTGAAGAAGTTTCCTGCTTGTTGTAGACCAATCATTTAGCCAAGTCTCAGATAACAGAGGCCCATTCTGAATGTCTTTCTGCTGCTGAGATTTGTTCAGACAGGCTTGCTTTGATCACTCTCCCTATCAGATGCTCGTCAGCTTGTGACACACGGTAACTTCCTTTCTAATTGTTATTCTCACGTCTGTATGTGCTTTATTGAATATCTCGCTGGAACAGGGTTCAATGTTAAAAGTATGTGTTTTCCGCTTTAATGCCTCAGATTTACTGTAACGTGACGCCTGTGTAAAGCGGCCCATTTCTTGCGTGTTGATGTAAGTGCATGTGGTCTGCTCTTCCTGGCCTGGCACTCTGTTTAGACTGGTGTTGCGTTTCAGGACCCCTGCAGGGTTTGGTCGTTCAAACGCCGAAGTGGACGCAGCCAGCAAAGGCGACCCCCGTCGCGGTCCTCGCAAACTGCAGGGGTCGAGAGATATTCGCTGTAAGTGGGGTCAGAGGGGTGGCAGCGGGGGAGGCAACAATGCAGCCCCTCCATCCGCAGTCTGCATCTTAAAGGGCTGGTGGGGGCAAAAAGGCGATTGCAGTACCGTCAGGCACCTGGCCTTTGCAACAAAAATTAATCAGGAATTTTAGTTTAAATAAATAAACAAATAAATACCACTGATGAAGTGTTGTAGTCGCATATCGGACAGAGGTTTTATAATATGCATCATTTGAAACCACTGAGCCGGCCCCTGAGGCTCACCATGGGGGCTGCTCAGAAATGTAATGCACACAGACACCTGCTGTGACAGTGGGTGGGGGGGCTATACAATTTACTGAGTGATGGTATGGATCTTGCTGTAAGAAACCAGTGTGTTGCCATTACTTCTGCTTGCTGCTGATGGTGGACCTTGCAGGTATTTAAACTCCTCCCACCATGTTTCAAAATCTCCAATGGACCTGGACCTGGCTGGAGCTTGATGCGGCTCTGCCCAGCAACAGCCAGGATCCAACTTTCCTTCCTATCCCTTTTGCTGCAGGTCCTGTGGTTGTTATCCAACATAGCTGGCCCCAAGAGCCAGTGTATTACTGCATGGGGGGAGGGAGACATGATCCCACATGCACTAGGAACAACAATTAGCCCACAAGTTAACTAATACCTGTGCAAGGCTGGATTATGGACTGGACCAATGGAGCCAGTGTTCTGTGGGCCTTGGACTTCCTGTGGCCTCACAAAGCCTCAAACCACGTAGATGTGGTAAGTGACTGCGTGTGTTCATGCGTACATATGAGGTGGATGGGGGAGGGGGCCCAAATACGTGTGTCCAGGGGCTTTTTGGGAGCGTTGTCTGGCTGTGTATCTATGCCAGTCTTTTTAATGTTTTATCGTCTCATGAACACATGCAAACATTACATTTTATGCTTCAGTTAGCTGATGTGGTCTTTGCCCAGTATGAAGGTCATGCTTTCCTGCTTGGCGAGACTGAACCTGAACATGTCTGTAAACCTGTAGGGATTTTTTATTGTCATTTTTTTTTTTTGCTTACACAAAAAAATATTAACATAGCTGCTTAAATTCTGTGTGTGTCAGTCTGTGTATTGGTATAAAGTCAGCACATACTTGTGCATTCACGCCGTCGTTGTCATTGGAATAGCAGAGGACCTGTGCCCTTGTCTGGCTAGAGAATAAGCAACAATAATTTGTGCTGAGCACGGGGACTGTTGGCTTGTTGGCTATCGCACCCATAGCCAGCAGCATGAGACTTTATTAATGTCACTACTGCAGCCTGTGGGGTTTTAGATAGGGGTGGTTAGGTCACTCCAAGTGTAACTTTAACAGCGGCAGTATCTAGGTCACTCCAGTGTAACCACAAATCCAAGGTATTCCCCTCACTGCTGTCTTCATTTAGCTAGGTCTGTTCGTACCCTTAATGCTCCCTGCAAAGTATGCATCTGACTCTCTCAGCGGATTTTATGGAGTACAGAGTCGGGAAAGGACTCTGCACAGTTGGGGTTAAAAACTCCAATGTTGCCATTCCCACTCAAAATTCCTGAGGATAGCCTAAAGGGCAATCTAAGACTCTGACATACAAATATTATAGATAAAATCTATGTATAGTTATAAACTCAACATGATCGCAAAATCCTGTGCTTCCTATGCAAAACAACTGGACGCATACTCATGGGCTGTAACATTCCTAAACAGAAGGCTTGTGTTAAACTTTAACCATGTTTATAATGAATTAAATATTCACAATGCAGCGTCCTTCTACAATGTCAGGTATGTTATCGCATTTTTAAGCTTGCATTTCCAAGGCCTGTCACTGTTTTGCAGCACAGCTGTAACGTTAGTGTTAAATCCTGTATGAACTCTGAAGGCAGCAGCTTTCCACACAATTTCAAATACACATTTTATTTGTTTGAAGATTAGATGACTTTTAAAATAAGATTCATTCAAATATGAACCAATGTCACACAACTGGATGCACAAGAATTTAATTTTTTAATAATTTTTTAAACAGCTCTGAAAGATAATGAAACACCATTAGTAGCATACCTATTATAATGACACCTTCTCTGAATACTTCTGAATTAATTTTTGTTATAGTGCGATTTCTCCCCTGACATCTCCCATTAGACTACAGTGCCTGGAAACCTTTCCATCTCAATCACCATTACACATATTAAACTTGGGCTGTGTTAAATTGTAGCTGAATGAAATTAATTTGTGCAACAGAAGGGCTCAGAATGAGCATTTAGATGCTATCTGACAAAAATAAGATAACTGCTACAGATCAGCCTCTGGCCACAAGCCCGGTTTCCATGGGAAAAGGATCATCTTACCGATGAAACGCTTCAGCGTTTTGACAGCAAAATAATCATTTGGTGGGATCTGTGTGTTCAGTCAGCTTCATTTGCACTTGTTTTGTCAGTGTCACTTAGATCAGTAGAAGACCTGTAGGTCTCTGCTAACAGTCTTCCAAAGAACAATGTTACTAAAGGAGCTTAAAGCACTGTTTGCATAGGACTGTGATAAGGACAGTTTTACTGCTGATTTACCCACTTTCCTTGCCAGAACAGTAAGAGGGTATCTTAATTTCAGCTCAAGGACATTGTGTGTTGTAAGGTGGTTAATAGAACGTTCGGGTGATGGCTACATCTTCCTCTTAACACAAAGATTTAACAGAAGAGTTATAAATTATTAAAATTATTTTACACACCATCTCCTAGAAAGTACTTTTAAAAATTAACCCAAATTGTTCTATTTCCTTTGTACCAGATTAGCTGTTTTAGGCATATGCACTAGTAATAATTGATTTCAACAGAATAACAGAATAAAAATTCCTAAAAACTGTCACCTCAAGATTCCATGAAACGAAACAAAATACAACAGGGTACAAATTTATCCCTTCAACTAATAGATTTTTAGGATCCAGAATGTTAGGGAAAAATGGATTTCAGGCACAAGATAATTTTTAATCAGGATCAGAGCTATGATTACCCATTCAGTACAAACAACTTTTCAGATATTTATGAAATATTTGAATAGCACAAGAGATCAGATTGCTCTATATCACTCATCTACCTGAGGCTGATCTCTGTCACATAATTTGCTTTATTGGAAAAAAAAACTTTTATTTCTTCCATTTTAAAAACAGAGTACAAGCATTGCTTAAAGCAGTTATTTGTTAAATATGTGTAGGGGGATTAAAGTAATGAAACAATTTATGTTTAAAGTACAACTTGATTGTTCTGTACCTTGACATCTTCCTTTCATTTGAGAAATGAATACTTCAGAAAATGTGAGTTCCAATTAAATGAAAGAATTTTGCGGCTAAGAAGGAACCTAGTCCAAGAACTGACCTTGCGGAACCAATAGCTTTGCATTTTTTACCTCTAATTTAGAATTGACTTCCATAGATCCATACACAATACTGAAGCTTTCTAGTGGTGTTTTGTAAGTTAAAATGCTTGTTATAAAACTAGAATGAATCATTTCAACAGGGCTAATCCTATTTTTGCTTCTGCTGTAAAACTGCAAATTTGGAACATATTATTTAATATGAGAAGAACTGGCTTTGTAAATGCCTTACTGGAGCAAACACTAACCCAAATAACATGTTTCTATGCAGTGACCAAACGCTGATTCCTGTTAATTTCCTTTGCTACTTTTTTCCAAATTTTTCTGGATTCTAAATATTAACCTGATTTAGTGAATTCAAGGAAGAAATTATATAGGACCCTTATACGTTGCCATACATAAATAGATTGGATGCAATTTTCTTCTGTTTTCAGTGTTATTCTGTTATTTTTATCTTCACAATAGTGCTTATGCAATATAAAAAAAAACATTACTGAGGGAGACCAGGGTCACACTGGTATATTTTTTATTCTCCAAGACTGCAGTTTAGAAAGAAGTTCTCAGCAGAAACTTGAGTGTATCTATATCCCATGTGTGAACTGTAGACAGACAAATGGACGAAAACATAAATAGGCTGAAAAACGTTTTTAGAACGTTTTTATATCCCAAAGAGGACTGCATCCCTGTTTTTCATCTCTATTTGCATACATTACTCTGCTTCTGTACCATGGTGAAAGTCAACTGCACTAACCTTAGTTGAAAAATATGTTCCAGTAAATAGGGTAGAAGGTCAGATAGCTGAACTGAGAATGGATGATGTGACAAAGTGTTTCCTGTGATACTTTATTTCCTTTGTTTGAATACATTTTTGCAACAAACACCTGGAACCAAGAGGCAAGCAGGGATTGTAACACCTGAATCCTAATGGTACAGATGGAGTTGTGTGACCTCCTGTCAAATGTCAGGCACAGCGTCAGTGTGTGTAGCAGGGTGTGATGTAGCACAGCGCAACAAGGCTTTCATCTGGACTCCAGCTTGTTTATCATGATTCAAAAGGTGGCGATAACCGCTTTGCATTGACACAGAAAGGACACGGTTGATACGTGAGCATCAGATGTACACCGCGCACCATCCACTGGTCCAGATTAATCTGCAGCATTGGCAAGGCTTCTGATAATTTGTCATGGCCTGTGGAGAGCCAACGTTTAGCCCCTCTGACTTGTACAGGAGGAATTTGCTAGGTTGACACTTTCCAATGAGTCCTGTGGGTGGGAAATTGGTTTTTTGTGTTTGGTGTGTCTCCCAGCATCATTGGGAATTTTTTATGGGTACAACGTGGTGTCCCTACTTAAGATAAATTTCCTGTACAGGTATGTGAAGATTTTTGTAAAACTCTAGCCTTAAATTGCCAGTGAGTATAAATATATTGTTTAAAGCCCAACCTATGACAGTGAACTGTATGTGTAAAAAATTATATTTACTTTTTGTTTATTTTTAATTCTCTGTCCTTTGAACAGAATGTACCCCATAAAGATTTTAATGTTCAGAACTACATTTATTGTGTCCTGGAAAACTATAAAACCATGAATCATGTACTTTTTTTTTCAGATTCGAACATCCTGAACATACACTTAAAAATAAAATTAGATAACTGAAGTTTTAAACATGTTATATGTTGTTGAGCAGAAAATGAAACTGAATAATCTTATGGTATCATCATCTTAAAAACTCTGGACATACATGAGTTGGAGGTAATGTTAGACTACTCCGACACCCTGTCGGGGCTTAGCCTACTTTTCAGAGTTAATTGTACTTCCCAGTGCATTCCATAAGAAGTACGAAAGTCTTTGTGTAATAATAGTTACCACTATAAATGCTTTTATCTTGAAGAAATGGGACGGAAAAACCTGCAATCTTAGTGAAAAAAAATTAACATTTTACTTTGGATCTGACCTGAAATACTTAATCTTCTTCTGTCAATAAGAGACACATTTTCCACTTTGTACGTCTCTAGGAATGGAACACCTGTCGCTTGGCCTAAAATGTTAGAATACCTTTAGATCATTTCCCACTGCCCATCAGGGTCGATCATAAGTCACTCCACAATCATGTGCTCTGCTTGAACTTTGTAAATAAATGAGGATAACTGTACATTACTGGTGCATTTTTAAATTTACTTTTTAGCTTTTGTTGTCTTGTACATATGTATTCTCTGGATCATCATGTGATGCATATGTCTGCTACTGTAACATTTGTCCATCCATCCATCCATTCATCCAGATTTACAGAAGGTTAAAAGCATTCCCGTATTGTTTGAAAAAAACAAATCCAAATGAAGGTAACTTAGTAATTGTCCTCAAACTCAGAGATGTTGTAAAAAATGCTCATTTAATTGAGAAAATAAATGATTATTTTGGAAAAATTTCTACAAGAGTAATCACGTGGAAAAAAAACATAATTAACAATTCCAGGGAATTTTTCTTTTACATTGTGGGACCACTGAGCTGAAGGTCTTTGCCTGGGATCTTTTGCTGTGTGGTGCAGGGGCCACTAGACGCCTTTCACTGTCTGAACTCAGTGGGCAAGAGGGACAGTAGGCCTGGATGAGGGTGTTCAGGTGGGAAGGTGCTATAGGTGAGTGTCAGAGAATTAAACCTGATGTGGGAAGATACAGGGAGCCAGTGAAGAGATATGAACAGTGGTGTGATGTGTGTCCTCTTTGGTTGATCAAAAATGAGACATACTGCTGCATTTTGGATCATCTGGAGAGGTTTGACTGTACATGCTGGTAGCCCTGTTAGCACAGAATTACAGTAGTCAAGAAAGTGGTTTAATGTCATGGGCACTTTATTTAAATGTTTTAACATTTGGTTTACATAAACCAGTGGGTCGGAAGTAGGATTATAAATTGAAACCATAGTTGTGTGTCATACTACCCAGGTACGAGTACTATTAATATGTAACCTGCCATAAATTACAGCTATCATATTTACATTCACATTTTATTCATTTAGCAGATGCCTTTGTCCAAAGTGACTTACAATATCTGGTTTTAAAGACTGTCGATATGTTTTGTACTAACTATACTAAAGGGTGGCAGGAGAAGACCAGCACAGACAGTCACAAAAATGCTGGCTGCCTTACCCCTCGGTCTTCTCATGTTCATCTCAGCCGTTGTTTCACAAAGGCATCTGTAGATGTTTTCTGGGCTCCTCGCCATTTTAGGCACTTGTAGCATTAATTTGTTTTCACCGTGTTTTGAATATGAAGAGGTGGGTTGGTGGAGCGGAGGGTAAACGAAACTTGGCTCACGTGTAATAGGTAGAATGTGCGACTCTGTGATTCCTGTGGTGAAGTGTTCACCGTGGCTTCGATTGCTGCTGACGTGAGGCGACAGCTCTGAAGGTCATTAATGATTTAAGGGCAGCCTGCTGCCCACACCCTGGTCCCTCATGTGAACCTCAATTAGGGAGAGCAGTTTCATGTTTCTTTAATGTTGCCCCCTTTCACATCTGACCACATGCAGTGGTTGGTGGGCAAAATTTTTTATAAGGCGTTTAGTCGTGGCAAAAATGACATTATGTTTCCAACCCCCCCTTCCTCCCACACACACACACACACACACACACACACATATTTAACTATAATAGCATTTCAAGTTTGGGTTATTTCTTCAATAACTGAAGAAAATAGAGGAAGAATACAAGTTGTAGTAATGTTAGCAATGATTTTCACATTTTCTAACTACCACTTGACCTATAAATACTGAATATACTGAAAAATAGTCTACCAAACTTCAGTCAAAAATAAACATTTTTTCAAAAGAGGACTGTACTCTCAGTTTGGATTTTAGGGCATGCATGTGAAGTGTGCACATCGTTTCATTTATTTAAATTGCTGAACAAAGATTAAGGGGCTGATGTCTGGATGACTGAGAGCATCATCTGCTGTCTGATTCCAGCCTATGTGTAGATAAAGCTCTTTGATACTATAACTGCCCACATGAAAACTGCCGATAAACCCAGGGGAGCATTAAACCTAAATCCTAGTAATGCACCTCCATGAAACAAAGTGACACAACATCCTGCGTCCAGGAGAAAAAACATGGCTGGCATCAATGCAACAAACCTGATAGGGAAAAGAGTGTAATTTGGAGGGGAAAGTATTATAGGTTTCAGTACAAATTCAGGAGCAGTTTTGTGATTGGTCCAGGTGACAGCCATGTTAGCTTATGAGTTTCAGCAACAATTCAGGAGCAGTGCTGTGATGAATGTGGATGACAGACAGTGTGCAGCAGTGGTTACAAGGAGGAGTGCTGGGAAATCCACAAAACATACCCTTTGCTGAGCTGTTAGATTTGCATAGATGATCTGATCCACCAGTGGCAGCATTCAACACAAGTCAGGAAGCTGAGATGTTTGGGACAAACCTATCCTGCTGAGCAGGGTGCAAGGCTTCACTGTCTCTATAATTGGACATTAATGCGAGACTGAGCAATGCTGACCTATCAGAGGCGTCAGCTGCCGCAGGTCTACTGCACTTCAGGAAACGTTTGGGCCGTGCGAACTTTTCGCTCCTGTGTCTGAAGCTAAGTGAAGCTGAGAGCGTCTGTTTGGAGGTTCACAGCTGAATAGACAGCGTGGGCTGATGGAAGGACGAAAATAGATAATGAACGATTTGCTTAGCTATGGAGCCGAGATGGGCCTGGGTCAAGACTAAGGTCACGTTGACCTGCGTTTCTTCGTATTCTCAGGCACTCATCTCATATTAAATTTCTGTCGTTCTGTATTAGTTTGTCCTTTGCAGTGAGATTCTGCTTCTGCTAATGTCAGCCGTGTTGTGGTCTCCATTGCAAGAGTGCCAAAGGCAGACAGCTATTTATTGCCAGAGCCGTAAAAATCATTATTTAATAACCTCCTTTGCGCTCCGTTCTTAAGACAACATCTTGAGTGAGGATAGAGCTTACAGTCCCTAATCGTGGCTGAAAATAGGCATTTCTGATGAGATAAAGTCTGAATTGCATGCTCCCAAAGTTATTGCAAGCATTTTTTAAGTCCACAATTTCTTTGTAAAGAGGTTCTTTTTTCATTGTGGTCAACACGTAATTTAGCCCCGCTGTTGATGCAACTGAAAAGAAATATTTAATTTAATATAAAAGCGGTAATGTACAGCGGATCCTATATGGGATGACATGTACCGTACAAGCTGCAGCGCGGCACATGGGGTTTTCTGTCGAGCTGTCAGTGTGCATTTGGGTGAGATCATCGCCCATAAAAGCAAATGGCGGCACACAAAGTAATCCTCTAAACTAGTAATGCACTAAATACCTTTCTAGAATAAAGGATTCAGTATGTGCAATCACGGAATAATCATATATGCATGTAAACAAAGCACCCGCCATTTCTCATCATATATATATATTTTATATTGCCGCATACAGCGCTTTAAAAGCTTAGGTGTCTTACTGTGTCTGATAAACCCTTTTAATGATGTCGAATAAATTTCCTGTGCTAGACAATGTGATTTAGTGTATTGGAAATTGCTATATATTGGGCCAGCTGTGTACAGGTAGGTGACTTCAACCTTTCACAAAGGGGAGAGGTGAGGTAAGCGTTTTGGGGTCCTGAGCCACTGGACACCGGCTTTCACATACACAAATGAACCGTAACCAGAGCTCCCTGGCAGCTGAAATATTTCTATTAAGCATTTTCTTTAAGTGTTTTGCCCTTTTCAAGAATGCATTAACGCAATACGGCCGCAACATGAATTTAGTTCCATGGACGGATTTCAGACTTGTTATAAGAATTCATTCAGGCATAACAGTTTCAGTTTGCTAGCAACTTTTGAAGAGACGACCTTGCATTTAATATGCGAACGCAAATATTTACTTTTCTTAGAAAAGTGCCACTTGGTTCTTATGTAGGTTATATTTAACTAAAGCACAAGTTATTTATAAAATGAAGATTATGAAAATCTTTTTTTTTTTTAACTCTGGCTTTTGAGGTCATATCCAGAACTGGTATAAATTTGAACTGTAAATCCTTAGTCATGTGTACTGGGTCTGGAATAAAAATTCCTTGTGGTATTTATAAATGTATGTTTCAACTATGTGAGCACAGTTTATAGCAGGTACAGGGTCTTTTTGTGTGCAGTTCTATAGTGTAGAGCGCTGCTTAATGATCAAGTCACTATGCATTAATCTGTGTTAAGGCAAAACTAATGAAAATATGTATGAAGCTTGTTGTTTTTAATTTCAAAGTGCTAAGCTTTGTAAAACTGCAAGCAATTGAAATATTTGCATTTTATTAAAACAAAAAGCTGCATATATTCCAGTAAATGTTATTATTTTTGCTTAGGTGTAGCTTGAGTATAAAGTAACGTCCTTTTGTAACATAAGGTGCTCAGAATTTAACTGCAGTAAGATCATTCCAGAATATATACAGCTTGACATTTCAAATCAGGATTTGATGTATACTTTTGCCTGCCATTCAGGAGCCAAAGAGCCCTCCAGGTCTACAAGCTCTTGGTGAATCTTCAGTTTCTGTGAAGGTCTCCAGCCCATCAGCCAGGAGGAAACCCAAGTTTTCAGTTTCTAGTCAGTGCAGGTATTTAGCTTGATCACGCATGTTGTTCAGTGTTGTATGTAATGGCCACCATAAAAAGAAATAACTAAACAAAACACGTGCACTTCTGAAGCAGCAGTGGATGGGGAGGAAAGAAAAGGTGAAAGAAGCGCTGAAGTCTACGGTGAGTATAAGAGGGTGAGTGCCGTGGAATTAGACATGTCTCTTAGCCTAGGTTTCCCAAACGGTGCCTCTGAGGATTTCATCAGATGTTGTCAGGTCAGTCAGTCGGGTCACCAGCAATAAAAACACTGTGACTCTGAAGAACAAAACAACGTTGATGTACCTTGACGTTGCAGAAACAGCTTAGAAGTTTCTCTAAGTTGTCTTTTGTGGTTTTCTGCCGTCCATCAGAAATAAACTGCTCATTTGTAAGTAAAAAAAAAAAAATGTGTGTGTGAGCGTGTGTGTGTTTTCTAGCTTGTGGGCTAAAGTCTGTGTTTTTCCTCCCATTCCTTCATTCCTGTGGCTGGAACTGGTGGTTGTTGCTGTGTGGTCCTGGTTTTTGCAGTGGGCTGGTGAGGATCATTTGGAAGTCCTGGATGTTGACAAGATGTTTTGGCACGACGACTACTGACCTCCCCCTCCAGCATCATCCAATGAGCAACCAAACATAATCACATGTAGCCCCTGGCTCATAACCAGCTTACATCTCTACATGACGTCTGTTCCAGCTGCGCTCTGTAGATGCCATAAGCCAGCCTCCCCCCACTAGGCTCTGTCACCACCAGGCCTGGACCAAAGGCACCAGCAGGGCTAAGCCGTCCATTAATTGTGGTTGCAGTGGCAGCGCATTTGTTTTATTAATGATCGTGGCTGTTCGGGGGTCCCTCTGCGCCCTGAGCCGGGCCCAATCTATTTTCAGACACTCCTTACACAGTGTTCTTTTCCTAAAGGGCGCAGAACTCGAGTTACCCCAGAGGACCTGAACATGGGGTGCAGGTGGAGATCCGAGGGACCTCCAACCTGAACCCTGAGGATGGTCTGTTACATCCATGTCCAAACGATGCTGCCAGCCCAGTGTGTAGAGCATCATAGCTCCTTTCTTTTGAGGCGACTGCATTTTAGATTCTGTTGAAGTCAGGGTTTATGCATAGTTCACACCTTTCAGATTTGATTAAGAATACCCTGTAGACATAAATGAGGCAAGATATCTAAAAAATTCTATGTGTGAACATGCTGAAAATTTAGTTTTCTCTGATCCTGCACTTCTTATAGCCACCAAGGTTCTCTCCATGCCGTGCAGTGTGCTGGTTGTTCATACCTTTACTACTGACCACACCTATCATTCATCTTGCAGCGTTTATGCCACCCGTATGCTGATCATCTAAGCTGCAGTTCAATTTTGTCTCTCCAATACAACAGGAAGGAAGCACAGAAACCTGAACAGAGCCTGAGTGTTACATTTAAGTAAAAATTTCATTAATTTCAAGCTTAATGTTATAATGAAAATACTGGCAAAGGAAAAACCATTACCAGGCAGATATCTAACATTGATAACAGAGACCAGTCAGTGTTTTATGGAGTGAGTGGAAATAGTCAGAGATGCAATTTCATCACACGTAACTGATGAGTACTCTGCATTACTCTTTATGATTTGTAATAGGAATTAGTAATGTTTTCAAATAATGCATATTAATAATAATAGCATGTCTTTTCCCCTCACATGAAGTCAAGTCAGGTTATGCTGCTCGAGGCCTACTCAATTCAGCATTGCTACAAAACAAGCCAGTTTACAATGATGAGCTACGCATAAGCTTTTAGGGGGGCAAGAATGAGTGGCTTTGGACTGTCCCTGAGCTTGAAGGCATCTGTGAAACATGACACAAACCCTATCACTTTGTCTGCTACCATTCTGTGTTTGAATGTGGAGACTTGGACATCATGGTACATGTTTTTTGTGTTGGTTCTAACTGTGGACACTGTGGTACATGTTCCTGCACTGGCTCTGAGTGTGGACACTGTGGTCTATGTTCCTGCACTGGCTCTGAGTGTGGACACTGTGGTCCATGCTCCTGCACTGGCTCTGAGTGTGGACACTGTGGTACATGTTCCTGCACTGGCTCTGAGTGTGGACACTGTGGTACATGTTCCTGCACTGGCTCTGAGTGTGGACACTGTGGTCTATGTTCCTGCACTGGCTCTGA
>JABJVR010048515.1:0-17304 GCA_025773905.1 Chitala chitala
AGTAGGGTGCTCTTGTTTTTACCTGAGGTGATGCTGGCTGTGTAGGGTGGTCTGGGTTTTACCTGAGGTGATGCTGGCTGAGTAGGGTGCTCTGGGTTTCACCTGAGTTGATACAGGTTGAGTAGGGTGCTCTGGGTTTCATCTAAGATGATTCTAGATGAGTAGGGTGCTCCAGGTTTCACCTGAGAGGATGCTGGTTGAGTAGGGTGTTCCAGGCTATCTTCACCTGATAGTAAAGTCTTCAGACTGTCTGGATGTAGATCTCCTTAAGCAGTGCTGGTTTGTCCTGACTGACATCACCCTTCTTTGCTGGAGAGAGGCTGTAGATCCTCTCTCAGTTGTGCTGCAATGTACACATTTTCTGATGTCATGTTTTCTGATGATTTCTGATGATCATGAATTTTAATCCTGTCACACATGTCCTTCCTCTGAGAATTTTTGGGGCTGGGCCCTTATTCCAGTGCTTCCATATATCTCCATATCTTCTAGCTAGTGACTGAAATTTAGCCGCCATTCCACCTGTTGCTTTTAACTAGAGGTCCAGGCTGCTGCCATTCATCCACAGTGGCCAGTGATAACTGTGTTACCACCTAGAGCTGTCCACCTGTTAATAATCCAACCAGTCCACCTAGAGCTGTCCACCTGTTAATAATCCAACCAATCCAAAGTGTTGGTGCATACATTCTTCTGCCATTCCATTATGTCTATGTCTGATATCACCAGATATCCTGGTCATGACTCAATTGGTGGCAACTTGACAAAAGAGTACAGGGAGGGACAAATATAATTTCTCTCTGTTTGTGTGATTTGAAGGACAAATACCGAACTGTCTATGCATGTAGGAGCCAAAGCAGTGATGTTAAACCTGCCTCAGTCAGCAGAACAAGCAATCATTTCCCCCACTGCTATAAAAGAAAAAAAAAAAATTTTTATGATAAAATTCTGTGCCAGAATTTTACGAAAACTGCACCTTGTAAAAAAAAGGAAGAATGGCTCTTTGCATAAATATTCATTGTATTCACGTCAACATTATATTATGAATAAAAATTAGATTAATGTTTCTGGGTCCAGTGACATTATTAAACTGATCAAATCCATTAACATTGTAACTGCAGTGGGTGGGATGGTGGGGGACGGACAGGGTTCACAGCAGCATCACCTGAAACAGGAGCCTGGAGGCCAGAGATCAGCACATGCAGTTATCATATGCTGATTAAGGTCACAGTAGAGAAGAGCTCTGGTGATGAAGTTACAGGTCAGCTCTGGTGATGGAGGTACAGGACAGTCCTGGTGATGGAAGTACAGGACAGCCCTGGTGATGGAGGTACAGTACAGCCCTGGTGATGGAGGTAGAGGGCAGCTCTGGTGATGGAGGTACAGGACAGTCCTGGTGATGAAGGTATAGGACAGCTCTGATGATGAAGGTATAGGACAGCCCTGGTGATGGAGGTACAGGAGAGCCGTTTTGATGGAGGTACAGGAGAGTCGGTTTGATGGAGGTACAGGAGAGCCTGGGTGGTACTCCAGCCCAGAGTGATGCTGCCTTGGAGGACACCCACCCCAGGGCCCAGGGTTGCTGAACACGTGCCACACACACCCCCCAGGTCATGCTGTATATCATCATTATTGACCTATCTGAAGCCTGACTCATGTTTGAACAAACCACATTTTACATTCTTTTATCACCACTGTAACAAGCATTACTCTGTGCACCCCCAAAAAAGTTTAAATGACACCATCTTCAGTAAACAACAGTTGTGAAAAAAGTTGGGCTCGGACTAATCAAAAACAGCTAATAACAGCGAACGTGATAATACCAAGAGCTCGGCAATGAGAAGACATTTCAATTTCAGACAAACAACCTCGGATATTGTGTGATATTAGTTTTGCAGCTGACTGACTCTAGCTGGATGCTCATCCAGTCAGAAATGAAATTTCTTTGGCTTTATTTGTTGTGCACTGATGCGCAGCCCTGTTTCCCTATTATCCATCACAGTGTGCACTTTACTTCTTTATTACGACATATTCTAATTTGTACGTGTATTTCACTCTTATGCTTGTGTGAATTTTCTCTTCTTCCCATACCTGATGGGTAACAATGTTGAGCTCCAAACACACCCTGCACATCGAGGGTCTTCCCAAATGTTACAATATTGTTATGGGTCAACCGAAGTCATCCAGTGGGTGCTGGGAGATGCTGCTGTGACCCTAAAAGCAGTGCCACGACATGGTTGGGTTGCTAGGCACGCCTTTGGAAGGCTTGCGACACACCTACGTGTGGTACAGCAACCTCAGAACAGGACATGCTGTTGTACAAGCCGAGCACAAACTGCGGCCGAGACACAGGAGTCCTGCAGAAAGGCCCCGATGTAGAGCCAGTGCACAGGAGTCCTGCAGAAAGGCCCCGATGTAGAGTCAGTGCACAGGAGTCCTGCAGAAGGGCCCCGACGTAGAGCCAGTGCACAGGAGTCCTGCAGAAGGGCCCCGACGTAGAGCCAGTGCACAGGAGTCCTACAGAAAGGCCCTGACGTAGAGCCAGTGCACAGGAGTCCTGCAGAAGGGCCCTGACATAGAGCCAGTGCACAGGAGTCCTGCAGAAGGGCCCCGACGTAGAGCCAGTGCACAGGAGTCCTGCAGAAAGGCTCCGATGTAGAGCCAGTGCACAGGAGTCCTGCAGAAGGGCCCCGACGTAGAGCCAGTGCACAGGAGTCCTGCAGAAAGGCCCTGATGTAGAGTCAGTGCACAGGAGTCCTGCAGAAAGGCCCCGATGTACAGCCAGTGCACAGGAGTCCTGCAGAAAGGCCCCGATGTAGAGTCAGTGCACAGGAGTCCTACAGAAAGGCCCCGATGTAGAGCCAGTGCACAGTAAACAACATGCATCATGTTGGCAGGGGCCAGGTGGGCAATGTACCCCCCCCTCATGTGCACTCAGCCCTCCTGAGCCCTAACAGTCTCCCACTGAGCTGCAGTCTGTCTCAGATGTTTTAGACCAGACAAAACGGCCTGAGCTGAACGAGGCAGGAGAGTGTGTAGATATGAAAGCCCACAAGTCGCTTGTAAGTCGGGACCTGGTGGCACAAAAAATATAAAAAAGAATGGAGTGAGAGAAAGGAGAAATGCCATTCTCAAAGGCTGAATATTTGTGTCTGCACTTGTCATTATTGCAAAAAATATGCACCACAAATCTAGTGCGCATGGGACGCACCCTCAGCGAGCCCGATTAACTGATGAAGACAGAACTTGTGCACAGTAATCCGGCATCTTCTCTCACGGGGGTTTCAGTAAGGAAGAGTCAGTGTGATGGGTTTACCAGGCGCATGCTGGACCCACATTAGGATGCTAGGCAGCTCAATTCCTAACTTGTTCTGTGGCTTAGGTTTAAACACACCAGTCTGAATGAGGATGTACAAACATGCCTGTTAGTGTGTAGGGTACTGAGGACCCTGCTGCTAAGACATTCCAGTTCATCTAACTGAGAACCTGCCCAACGCCGGGGACCCCAGGGAGGCTAATTTTTCATGGTTGTCAGGCAGGCAGACCTGAGTTGAAAGCTGACAGTATTGTGCTCAAGAGGGATGGGGGGGGGGGCACTGTAAGTTAAGGGGCAAGTACAGCACTTGTCACAGCTGTACACACACCCAGGGACACACACATTGACAGGACACACACACACACACACACACACACTCTTCACACTTGTGTTCTGCCAGCATGCTGACTGTATGTTAGTCTGACCCATCTGTGTGGAAAACCATCAAGCATGTTTCTGGTCTCTGCCTTCGGCCTTTATATCACAGCAGGCCCCCGTTAGGGCAGGACTGTGAAGCAGCCAATCAGAGGACATGAAGTGAGGGCGAAGCCTGTGTGGGGAGGAAGCCAAAATGAGTGTGCCCAGTTCAGGCTGCCCTGGTACTTGGCACTGGTGTCCATGGTACACACAGGCACTAACTTCCATGTCTCCACCAGGAATTGAACTAGGTAACCATGGTGATCCAGTTTGTCTGGCCTCGCCTTATGAGCCAAATTCTCCCTGGAACTATTATGATCTGGATAATGTTTCAGGCTTAAAATCTATTCAATTTTGGAGGAAACAGCGATACAGATGTGGGATAGCGGCACTGATACCGTTTGGGGAGGGGCACTGTAACAGGGGTCATCCAGGGGACGGTGCAGAGCAAGGGGGGTGAAATGGTCTTTATTAAGGACATCATCCCCCATCTCCCCAGCGACCAGGGCAACTCTGCAGCAGCTGTTGTATAATTGGAGAGGGCTCAGCACCCCCCTGGTGTGATATCCTCGTCTAGAGACTGCACTCTTACTACAACCCACAATGCCCTGCAGCATCCCAGAGGCTGGGCTCATGCTGGGGTGTGACCTTGTGTAACACCACTTCAAAGGAAGGGCAGAAAACACAGATAATCAAGGTGGATGGAACCTTCCGTTCCACCTTCGACTTTTCAAAATGCATTTTGATTCATGAAGAAGAAAAACAGAACCTCACTGAGGCTCCCGTAGGGTAACACCTGCATGTGCCAATCGGTTCATTTCTGTTCCTTTGTGCGAAGCATGAACAGATGTAAACTCTCACTAGTTAGCGTAACGCAGGCGCTAATGTTACCTCCAGTTGGTCCTTGGACACACAGTGAAGGCCACCTGGTGAACGTAGCAGTGAAAAGCAAGCTGGGTTGTGTTTGTATGTGTGTGTGAGTGTGAGTGAGTGAATAGACTTGTGTAGTTTCTCCTTTTTGCTATTTCCATCACCTTAAGAAAATACTTAATTTACCTGCACACACTCCCATACATCAAAGTTTATTATATCCCCTCTGGTGATTCTCTGTGTGATCTTATGACTTGAAAATTTAATATCCTGCATGAAAAGAATAATAATAAAAAGATAAATTCTCAGGCTTGGTTTACAACAAAACCTCAATGAGTTTATTTTGCAACTAAAATATACTGCCGATGTTAAAGTGAAAAGTTCGGACTCTCAAGGCCAGGAGATAAAGGTCCACCTTTTGAGTGTGGGACCAAACCATCCAGAGCTTAACAGTACAACAGCAGCGTCTTCACGTCTGGAGATCGCTGCCCCTCATGGGCTAGGAACAGGGGTCACATTTCGCCCAGCTCTGTGTGTATCACACCGTGACGCATGTTAACAGGTGGCCAAGGCGTCATGTGGAATCTGTGATAAAATCACTTTCCCCCGCCATGAGATTTAACGGCCGCGATGCAGACCATTAGGTCGGGTAGTAACAGCCTCC
This sequence comes from Chitala chitala, assembly GCA_025773905.1. Classification (NCBI taxonomy): domain Eukaryota; kingdom Metazoa; phylum Chordata; class Actinopteri; order Osteoglossiformes; family Notopteridae; genus Chitala; species Chitala chitala. The sequence goes on from JABJVR010048515.1 coordinate 5,262, forward strand.
ATGAAAAACCTCACAGCATCATTTATTTTAGGGCTCTCTTATTATATCCAAATTTTAAACATGGAAATAATTTATATGAGCACTGCCATTAAAAAAGTTGAATATGGAACATAACACAGGTTTGTTTAATTAAACTTTTGTGAGAAACTACCTAATGAAGTTGTTATTCATGGGACACGGTTATCTGAGTTTGCTCAGTGCTTGTGTAGTGCAGCAGACCAGCAATTTAAGAAGAGAAGACCAAGATTCAGTAGTGATCTCTCCAAACCACATGCATGCCTATTTCACAAGACTTTAAAAAGCTGAAGGAACCAGTGGTCATAAACATTAGCTCATTTCATGGCTTATCGCTTGGTAAGTCTGGAATCTGTCCATGGCTTCTGGTATTCCAAGATGCATGGAAATATTTTAAGAATGGGCATGTTAGATAAAAACCTCACATCACCCTCCGTCCAATTACTGAAGCAGGCTGGGTGGGGGATGGGGGAGCACATCCATCTCTGTCCACTCAGGGACTATCTTTATTCACACGTCACACACTTTGGTATTTTTATTATTGTTGCTATTATTACTGTTATTGTTATTAATAAGAATTTATTTACTCTGCCAAGATTGACAGGACAGTTTATCACTTGAATTCGAAATCACCAGGACGATGAGAGTGAACACGTGTACACTCGTGTATGTGTGTGTGCGTGAGTGTGTGTGTGTGTGTGTGTGTGTGTGTGTGTGTGTGTAGGTGTGTGTGGCATGTCTCTATGTGGTGTGTGTGCGTGTGTGTGTGTGCGCGTGTGTGTCTGTGGCATGTCTCTATGTGCTGTATGTGTGTGTTGTGTGTGCATGTGTGTGTGCGTGTGTGTGTGTGTGTGGTGTTGTGTGTGTGGTGTTGTGTGTGTGTGTGTGTGTGTGTGTGTGTGTGTGTGTGTGTGTGTGTGCCTGTGCTGTGCGGTTAGTGTGCGGCGGCCCTCCTGCCGGACTCTCTCTCTCGTCACTGCGGAGGACTCTGCAAGCTGCAGTTTGTCACAGCAGGAACCAGCCAGCAAACTTCGAGCACATTTCTGCAATCCTACGCTTTTTGGAGTTCTGCTCTTACGGTTATGAATGTGTAATTATTAAGTGAACATATGTCCTTCCCGCTGGCAGGCAGAAAGGCATGTAAGACAGATATACCCATGTCTGCTCTGAAAAATCCTCGGTCATAAGGCAGCCACAGAGATGAGCAGAGAGAGGTGGACGTGTGCCTTCACCGGTCACAGGTGTCGTCTTTCTATCCTCGCTCTGCTTCCACAGTCAGGTGTAGCACATGGCCTAATGTGTGGATGATGCTTAGAGCACCTGGGTAAGGCCCTGAAACAGCTCACTGGGTGTGTCTTTGTGGGACTGACTGGACATCAGGTGGCCAGAAGTAGCAGGAAAACCCAAAGGTAACAGAGCCCCGTATGGTGAGAACATCACCACGAAGTAAAAAATAAAGGAGCATTTAAAGAACAAGATATTTTACCAGTTAGGGGGGAGAATCAGAGATCTCTATGACTCAAAAGGTGGCATGGAGAGGATTCAGCCAATGAGGCTGAACTAACTGCCAACCCCACAAGGAATTCGTGTTATTATTAAAAAGTCCACAAATTACCCAGGACGTTATAGTAGAGGAGAAACAGGATAAAAGACCTTCCTATTTTCCAAATTCAAAAAAACATTTTCTTTGAACAACAAGGTGACTGTAATGCTAAAGGAGACTGAGATTGTCATGGTTACTGCATTATTCATTACATTCTCATACTGCAGGGTCATGGGTGAGGTGGGTAAACCCTGATCCAGACAGCACAGGGTACAAGGGAGAGGAAACTCAGGACAGTGTACCAGCCACATAGGTTACAACAAACACACACAGTCTCTCTCACACACACACTTCACACTGTGAGCTACAGAACACACAGTCATCACCAAGGACTGGAGCCAAGGGCTGGAGGTGTGAGGCACTAACCTCTGAAGCGCCATGTTTCCCCATTAATTTCACTGTTATTCTTCTCCTCACTCCAGCCTTGATTTGCGATGTACACACACTACAGTGTGTAAGTGCACGGCTTTCATATTCTGCCCTTGCAGCGCTGCTGTGGTCAGGAGCACCTAAAGCTTCAGGAAGCTGGGGAGAAGTGTCCCTAACTGAGAACGGGTTTAGGCAGGAGTAAAGAGCCCTTCCTCTGTGTCAGCATCCTCTGGGTTACCGTGGTGATGCCGGCTGTGACCCTGCACATTTTCCTCTGTAAATTTGTCTCAGGAAAGTATGCTCTGGTTAAGTTCCATTAAACTTTTCTTTCTTTTCATTTACAATTTCTGTTTTTTGACCAGATATAATCCCAGGTTGTTCTGTTCTTTCCACTGCTGGGTAGACATCTGTTTCTGTCTCCCTCTCTCGCTCTCTCCCGATCTCTCTTTCTCTCACTCCTCTGCTTCTCCCTCTTTCTCGCTTGTGTAAATCATCCCCTGAATTTACTGTATTTCGTGAGTCTCGATCCAGGCTGGAGAGCGATCGGTCACAGTGTTAGGTCACAGTGTTCAGTATGCTCAACATTTTCAGCACACTGACAATTGCTGAGCACAGGTGTAAAACAAGAAAGCTCACCTTTCTTCAGGTGGACCCCAATCCATGACTGTAACATCTGGGAGCTGGTGAGAGCCCTGTGCTTTGGCAGGTAATATGATTTTCAGGGGTCTCTTCCTTACAAAGCACAGATGTGTCACGGGTAGCAGGTTGTCACAGTTACCCTCACAGTTACCCTGTGAGCACAGCGCAGAGATGAGGCCATATGGCTGCAGGCATCGGTGCGTGACGAGGCCCTGAGGAAACTCAATTGTATGTGTAATTTTTCTTTCTTTTAGCAATCAAACTGTCATCGTCTGTCATATGTGACAGGCCTAGATCCGCACTCCCAGGAGAATGCTGGGGTTTGCATATAAAACATACATATTTAAATGCATACGATGGATGGGGTCTGGTTTTATCTTGTTCACTTGGCCCCCGCCTGTCCAGACGGAGACCTATTTTCCCCTAATGCACACATTTCTGTTGTTATTAAGTTCAGTTATTTGGGTTTGTGTCCAGGCTCAGCTGAGCCAGGGGTGTCATTCCTCCTACCCAGCCCTTTTCATGTTCCCAGCGGAGGAAGACAAAGAGGGATTACAGCAGAATAACAATATCGTTATGATCCTGCAGACGCAGCCAAAGGTTGGTCCATCAAACAAAGCACCCTTATGTGTTAATGCATTAATATGCCTGCAGGAACTCGTGCCCTTTTAATGGTATAAATCTAGATTAATTAATCAAACAGTAAAGCAGGATACAGCAGTCTGAACGCTGAAAAGAAGATGATCTTGGAAATTGTATCATGCACCCGACACGGTTTAAGCTGCAATAGACACCCGTGTCTGCACCCGACGTGGTTTAAGTTGCAATAGATACCCGTGTCTGCACCTGACTCAGTTTAAGCTGCAATAGACAGCCGTGTCTGCACCCAACACAGTTTAAGCTGCAATAGACACCCGTGTCTGCACCTGACTCGGTTTAAGTTGCAATAGACACCCGTGTCTGCACCCGACATGGTTTAGGCTGCAATAGGCACCCGTGTCCATACCCAACGCGGTTTAAGTTGCAATAGACACCCGTGTCTGCACCCGACACGGTTTAAGCTGCAATAGACACCCGTGTCTGCACCTGACGTGGTTTAGGCTGCAATAGACACCCGTGTCTGCACCTGACGTGGTTTAGGCTGCAATAGACACCCGTGTCTGCACCCGACTCGGTTTAAGTTGCAATAGACACCCGTGTCTGCACCTGACATGGTTTAGGCTGCAATAGACACCCGTGTCTGCACCTGATGTGGTTTAGGCTGCAATAGACACCCGTGTCTGCACCTGATGTGGTTTAGGCTGCAATAGACACCCGTGTCTGCACCCGACTCGGTTTAAGTTGCAATAGACACCTGTGTCTGCACCTGACGTGGTTTAAGTTGCAATAGACACCCGTGTCTGCACCCGACTCGGTTTAAGTTGCAATAGACACCCGTGTCTGCATCTGACGTGGTTTAAGTTGCAATAGGCACCCGTGTCCGTACCCAACGCGGTTTAAGTTGCAATAGACACCTGTGTCTGCACCCGACACGGTTTAAGCTGCAATAGACACCCGTGTCTGCACCTGACTCGGTTTAAGTTGCAATAGACACCCGTGTCTGCACCTGACTCGGTTTACATTGCAATAGACACCCGTGTCTGCACCCGACTCGGTTTAAGTTGCAATAGACACCCGTGTCTGCACCTGACATGGTTTAGGCTGCAATAGACACCCGTGTCTGCACCTGATGTGGTTTAGGCTGCAATAGACACCCGTGTCTGCACCTGATGTGGTTTAGGCTGCAATAGACACCCGTGTCTGCACCCGACTCGGTTTAAGTTGCAATAGACACCTGTGTCTGCACCTGACGTGGTTTAAGTTGCAATAGACACCCGTGTCTGCACCCGACTCGGTTTAAGTTGCAATAGACACCCGTGTCTGCATCTGACGTGGTTTAAGTTGCAATAGACACCCATGTCTGCACCTGACATGGTTTAGGCTGCAATAGACACCCCTGTCTGCACCTGACATGGTTTAGGCTGCACTATAAACTTCTCTTTGCACCTGACACACTTGTAGCTGAATTAAATGTCCCTGTCTGCACCCGACACAGTGCAGGCTGCATTAAACCCCCCTGTCTGTGCTGACTGGAGACGGCAGTCCAGAAGGCCCCAGGTCTACGTGATACACATTCACTGGGTCCTCAGGTGATTTCTATGTGACAGACAGACACCCCAGAATGCCATGCAGCCAGTCGGGCCTAATGGAGCAGTGGGCGTCTGACAGGCATAAGAATGATTCAGCTGGGGGGTAGTGGGAATGGGGGGCACTTCAGGACACAACTACCTGAAGCTGCTCTCTGTTTTCAGCTGCCCAGCCAGATGAGCTGTCTACTTCCTCCTGAAGGCTCAGTCACGTCGCTTGTTGGGTACCGAGCCAAAGGTTCACATTTTTCACTGTGTGCCCAAGCCGCCACCAGGCATGCTGATGTGGACCCATTGAGGTGCAGGGCTAAGGAATGGGCCTGATGTCAGCACCACACTTGGGAGATGCAGATTTTCACTTTCTGCTTCTCTGGCCATACTGGAGTATGTCCTGAGGGAATTAAAAGAGAAATGTAGCATCTGGGGGTGGGGGGGTTGTGACACAGTAAATCGAATCTCCCTGAACAATTGTCATTCCATCAGAGTGGTGGGGTGTGCATTTGCTTGATATATGACTTGGTTGAACATCGCTCAGGTCTCTGAGGTATGGTCTGTCCCAGGTGGGGAGGAGAATTTCACTCTTTGATCTTGACTGAGACATCATTAGCATTCACTGTTAGCAGTGGACAACTTTTCCCCTGTGGCCCCCTCATGTGCAAAACGTGTGATAAACAGGTGCATTTTTTTCATCATGGTGAAAGGGTTGCTGGCCTCATGGTGTCTCCTCATCTACCAGCACAAGGTGTGCTTGTTCCTCCTCTGCAATGCTCGAGCAAATTCCATCCCAGATGACCGCCAGGCCTGATGTCCGGATTCCAGATGACCTGCAGCCCAGACATCCTGCAGCTTAGATGTCCAGCATACCTACATGTTCTGCAGCCTAGATGACCTGCAGCCCAAGCATCCTTCAGCTCAGATGTCCTCCAGCCCAGGCATCCTACAGCTCAGGCATCCAGCAGCCCAGGCATTTTACAGGCCTGATGTCCTCCAGCCCAGGCATCCTGCAGCTTGGATGTCCAGCAGATCAGGCATCCTACAGCCCAGATGTCCTCCAGACCAGGCATCCTGCAGCCGAGATGTCAGGCAGCCCAGATGTCTACTATTCCAGGCGTCTGGTAGTCCGGATGTCCTGCATCCCAGATGTCATGTAACCCAGGTGTCCAGCAGCCCAGGCGTCCAGCAGCACAGGCGTCCTGCAGCCGTGATGTCAGGCAGCCCAGATGTCTACTATTCCAGGCGTCTGGCAGTCCGGATGTCCTGCAGCCCAGATGTCCTGTACCCCAGGCGTCTTGCAAGCTAGCATTCTCACAGTTTCTGTCTCAAACGATCCCCATTAAAAATCCAGGATAAATGCAAATCTGGAGAAATTGAGTTTCCATGTAAAAATATATGAGATAATGTGATATAAAATGTCATTGCTTTGCTCTGTGACTCACATATCCAAACTGATAGGTTTCCCTGTATGTGCTGTTCTCGCACTCCTCTTCTTGTACAGATCACAGCAGATTTTCTCATTGGTTCCTGTTGACTTCTTCTAGCACTCTGGACATGAGATGGGACAGCCCCTATCCCAAGGCAGCTCCGTGCATTGGACCGTCTCTCACATGCAGGGTACCGTGCATCTATGTCTGTGTAAAATGATCCTTCACAGTAATCCATCGTGATCCATTGCTCTACAGCCTAAGAGAGTGATCATCTGAATAGACCTGCATATTGCCCTGGCACCGTTTGCCTTCTAACTGGAATTTGTCAGTGAATTTTAACGAAGCAAACAAGCACAGGAAATGATGTTTTTTCTAAGATTAAAAAAGTCCTGCTGAATTTACAAGCACATTGGAATTCTTAGGATGTTGAGTCCATGTGACTGTTTGACCTCAGTTTCTCTCCACAGCTCTGGGCTCAGTACAGGATAAAAGGGGGATTTAATGCCTGTGATTAAAGCAAATTAATGTCAAGGATTAGAGGAGGGTCACGTGGGCAACTTCCTCGCAGTCAGGCCTGTGAGCTGTTCCTGACCACATCATTCCCACAGCGCAGATTCTCTTCCTGGCCACATCATTCCTACAGCGCAGAATCTCTTCCTGGCCACATCATTCCCACAGTGCAGAATCTCTTCCTGGCCACATCATTCCCACAGCGCAGAATCTCTTCCTGGCCACATCATTCCCACAGCGCAGAATCTCTTCCTGGCCACATCATTCACATTAGGAAAATTTCTTCCTGTCCAAATATTTTATTGCCACAATTATAGAGATTGTGTTCTTTTCAGCACTAAGTTTCATTTATCTTCCTGCGTACATCTTTTTCTAAGTTCCATGTGAATTTTCCAGTTCCGCATCACCTATATAGACTAAACCACAAAATGCAAAAACCATGATATTGTTATCCAGTGTGTTTAGTTGAATGGGATGCCTGACAGCCAAACCATTAGCTCTGACAATTCACATTCTGCCCCCCTTCTTCACCAGGTTGATCTCTGACCCTACAATGTCCTCCAGACGTCTTCTAGCAGCTCACATATTTAAGGGTTGAGTCTCTGTTTGAAAGGTTACAGCAAGTGCATTGCTCCCTAGTGGCAGGGATACGCAAGAACAAGTGAGCTCATCTCAATGGAAGAAATCCAGACAGAATGCTGTAAAAACAATTTTTAAATACACTGATTTGTAGCAAACAGTTTAGGCCTATTTACCAAAGGATTAAATTACATGTACAAACCCCCAAATGGCCTCAACAGGGTATTAACAGGCACATAATGTTAGGCTTCTCCTGCCTCTGAGCCTGACGCTGTGGAGGTTTTGACTCTGACGGCCGACTGCGACACAGCAAGCACAAACTGCGGCAGCAGCCGTTTTGGAGGTGACGGCAGACTCGAATCACCCCCAGTGTGATGCCCGTGGGCCAGAAACAGCAGAAGGTCTGATCGTTTCCTCAGCCGAGCGGAGCATCAATCGGGTCTACATTACCATGGCCATCCCAAGACAAACACTGGTGATGGATGACTTTAATAATGCTTTCTAGGGCTATTTAGCTATACTGTTGCTGCTCCCAGACTCCTCCCCCCACCATGTGTTGTTGTTGTGCAGAAAGACGTGTGGTATAACCCAAAAGCTAATGATCTAGATCCCAAACTGGGATAAGGCATGTCTCTCCCAACCCAACAAACAAGCTCACATCCTCAGCTGTTAGACTCAGTACAACAGTGACAGAGTTAGCAGTGAGCCCCTCCCACTTTGAAACTCCCCAGCATTACAGCATATTTGAGGCTGTAGCACCTTAATCTTGCTGCAGCAAAAGACTCGTTTCTGAGCCAGGAAAGATACTGACTGCTGGTTCATCCCCAGAGTTACATAAAGACGTCTTTGCAAGAGCTGCAACGGGCCACAACACAGTGTGGTAGCCGTAATGGGAATGATGTTAATGGACAGGATTGGGGGGGGAGGCTAATTAAATCATTTAAAAAATGCAAGGTCTCTAACATGTATGCCTGGTGGAGCTGTTTGTGTCTGCATGAGTCGCTCCTAAGATTGTCAGAGTAGGGGTCCCACCCAAATTACCACTGCATTTAACAGTCATGAAGGCATTTATTCCATGTATTTAATGTGATGTGAAAACTTCTCCCCTGTTCTCCGTCACTGGAGCCTTAGACATTGGCGCAAACCTCAGTCACTCAACTGCTTTTTAGAATGTAAATAAAGAGATTATTGGATGACGGAAAAAATGAAAAAAGCCAATGTAGCAAAACTACACTGTAGAAAAAAACCTCTATAGCAATGCAACACCAGCTAACAGCACTATTAAACAGCAAAGTAGCTAAATAAACTGAAACATACTGCAAGAAAGTTTTCACTGTCTTATTAAGAACGAGAAAATGAAGTAGTTGGCTGGTGAAAAATAAAATGGCAAGAAAACATCTTAAAAATGTGTTGCATGTGTCAGACAGTAGATTGTCTCACCTGCATCAATGTGAGCACAAAAGGTCCCTTCTGACCCCGCCCCCACTGAGTGACTGACAGCTGCCTGGTGACGATGGCTGGGGGTGTGGCCACATTGAGACACCAGTGCAGTCCGTCTTCCCCTGCCCTTCAACTGACCCAAACAATGCTGAGGCAGCTACAGAATTAACATTCTGTAGACGCGCCAGGTTTATGTGCGTCCGAAGCGTGTGCGTCTGCTTCGGTCTGTATAGCTGCACACGACACAGCCTCTGTAATCGCATCTGCTGAACTGCCAATTAAGTGAGAGGAATTCAACCATCAGCGCACGTTCTCTGGAGCTCTGAAACCACGAGCATCTCGGCAATTTGGGATGTGAAAAACATTACGTCAAGCAGGAAAGGACAGGTAAGGGTTTCACAAAAACCTGCACAAATGCAAAGCAGCATCACGGGAGGTTAGTGCTGCGATGCGGGTACTGCCATACTGGCATTGCCATCACATATGAGTGGGCACCACTGGCACGTTATACCTTATACCACCTTTCTACAATGCAACATAGTCACGCAGTATTAGATAGCGATAGGCAATTTCAGGTTAAGTAGTGTTAAGTGGAGTTAGATAGTGTTCTGTTCATCCCAGAGCTCCTCCACAACTCCGCTTTCGGAATAAAAACTTAAATCGTACTGGGATATTTTAACACAACGATATTATGTAACCCCAATCCCTTCTGCCCTAAGGAAACACCCAATCAGAGCCTTAAGAAATATTTTTAGCTTTTTAATAGCTTTCAGGATGTTTATTTTGTAGAATTTTAGTGAATGAAGTGAAAATCTGCTGATGGACTTTCACTAAAATCCACCGCTACTCTAAACGGCAAGTGTTTCAACATAAATTAAAAAAGTTAAAATGCAAATGGTCCAAGTGACTTGCCAAAACGTTTATTATTTATTTTTAAATAATTGCTGGAACGCCTTGTTAAAACGCCGGGCTCGCCCATGCTCAGGCAGTAATGAAAAGCCGAAGTCTCTTAATGACTTGCTGCCTGAGCTGAGCTGTGGTAAAAGGCCTCGGGCTCCACTCTCAAATCTCAAATGGATGCCCAGGTGTGGAAATGACAGGTTAAAGAAGTAAAGTCATCCCTATCTTCAGTGATGGCCTCTTCTGCCACGTATGGAGTGCTCTTCCTCTGTATCTAATCTAATTAAAGGCAATAACAAAGACCCCAGACAGCCCCTTGGCGGCAGGAGCCAAGTTTTCACACAGAAAACTGTATCCTTTATCTATAACTCTTACAATCAGCACTGCCAGTCTTGTGACCTTTTTCAGGGGAACGGTTTTAACTTCCGTGCATCTCACACATGCTTTATGACTCCATGGGTGTGTTTTACTGGCCGTGAGTCCCTCCACACCCGGACAGATTCCCCACTACTTAGCTTGACAAATCATCATGATGCCTAATCGTGTGCTTCTGAAATGCCAGTGTGTTCCCTCGGAGGCACATCATCTGATACCGTGAAGCCATTTTGTCATGACTCTTCATCAACACCGTGGGCTAAAAGGGCTGTGAAGTGGTCTGTATAACAAAAAAAAAACAACAGCTACACGGCTGCCAATTGAACACAAAACTGCATCTTTATGAGTTACACATGATTTTATGCCTGACCGCTTTATACAGCAGAGAGTTTACCTGATGGGGGTGTGGGTAAGGTTGTCTCAGGCCCAACGGTGAACTTAACCACCCAGTGCACATACACCCATGCTAGCTAACACCTTTAAATTCGTGTCATTAGGAATGCTCGTTAGTGCTGTGGAACTCACTTTGCTGTGTGGGCTTTGTCGTGCCTGCCGGTTGGGTTTAGTGTTCTCTTCAGGAAGAAGGCAGATCTTCCTGAGCACAGAGCTGTGGATTTTTGACTCCGTTTGTTATCAGCTGTTTAGGATTTAATCAGAAAGGCATGAGAAAAGACGGAGGCGGTCATGTGGCACCGTGGGGTCACATGACCCTGGGCGAGCACCACAGGCCTGCCTGAGGATCTGCTCCTGAGACGCGGGAGACACAAGTCCTGTCCCGCCTCTCCCGCCGTGACACCGCTGGCCTTTGTGTCCCCGCTCTCTCAGACGCACGACTCTCGGCGGTGTGACACCCCACTTCCCACCCCTCCGGCATCATGACTGTCGTCCCTACCACTGACAGGGCTTGTGATCCAAAGTGACATGAGAAAACAGCACCGTGACCAAACGTGGCCCTGTCGAAGTAGAGACGAAGTCCTGCTGTCCCAGGGGTCTCAACCTCGCTTCTCCCCCACCCAGTTCATCTTAATGGGATTACAGCTCCAGTACCACTATGCCCTGGGAGACAATTGAGTTACTCACACAAGTACATATAATGAAAGGACCCAGAGTGAGATAATGCTCTTGCAAAGCATATTGGAATATGAATGAGGGTACTTCTCAACGCACATTTTAATATCAATGAAATAGCTTCACATCAGATGATCATATTAATGACAGTGTTTCTCAAGTTACATTATAAGATCAGTTAGAATTCTCTGCATACAGTATAATATCGATGGAAATGAGTGCCAGTGTAAATTAACATATCAATGACGACGTTCCTCAACGTGTATTAAAATATCAATGGTACTGCTTCTCAGCCCTTATTTTAATATCACTAACAGCCCTTCTCAGGGTATATATTATAACATCACTCACGTAGTGCTTCAGCATGTGACATGAAATCAGTGATGCTGACCGATGATGAGGATGGGACAATATGCAGGGATGAAGCTCAGAGAAAGAACAGAATTGGCTGGACGCCTCATACATTTGAGATGTTCTGTTTAGGGTGTGAGAAGAGAGCAGGAAATTAGCCGCATGGCGTCCGCAGCGGTTTAAACACACGTGGCGGAGGGAGAGAGACAGAGAGAGAGAGACAGAGGACACGCAAATGTCACATCACGCACACACGCAAGCATCCCTGTCTGTCACCAGAGCACGCCTGAACGTACTGCAGAGTTCTCATTCTTGGTTGTTTTCAGACCACCAGATTTTGTACAATGAGCCACTCTAACCCAGGAGGGCTGATGCCTTTCTCCACAGCGTGGCCAGAGATCATCAGTCAAACCTAATTAATTGCCATCATTCAGATGACAAGATTTAATGAGAGTCTTAAATAGGAATGTATTGCACAGCACTGTTTATAAGTTATCTTCCCAGGAACTGTGGCTTTGAGTAAGAAAAATACATAGACTGAAGAAAGATAAATTCATGAATGAAATTATTAATCTGTGGTCTGT
>JABJVR010048516.1:0-24243 GCA_025773905.1 Chitala chitala
AGCCCATCCCAGAGCACATAGGGCGCAGGGCAGGGGACACCCAGGGCGGGGCGCCAACCCACCACAGGGCACACTAAGACCAGTATGTGCTTCTTAATTAAAAGTGATGACACAATCATTAGTATCAATAAGGACATAAATTTTATAAATAAATAATGTAATAATTTGGAACATCCATCCACCAATCCCACTTATCCTGTGTAGGGTCGCAGGGAGAAATGGAGCCTATTCCAGGAAGTTTAGGGCACTAGACATGGGACACTCTAAATCTGTTGGCTTCTTGTGGATGCGGCATGTGGATGGGACATTTCACTCGACAGGTCACCTGATAGATAGGCATTGGGAACTGATGACTATTTCCTGCCTTTATTAATGAGCATGTAGCAGAGGTAATTAAGTCATTTATAATAGTAACCCCTGATTGTCAGGACAAGAGTTTCACTAGTTCTCAAAGCAGAAGGTCAGGACAGTGTGGGTGATATTGGTGACATTGTGTACTGACTGCATGGGTTTAAACTCAGACAGGGCTTTCTCTGTTGCAAATGAACAGATTGGATGTCATTGCTATACCTCTGGCTATAGGAGTAACATTTAATGTGTGCATTTGCAACACAACCCGGAAAAGTACCATTACTACATTAACTATGAACTATTACAAGACCATACAGGAATGTTTTGTAGAAATGGTGATACTGGGATTGAGGCAGCATCGCTGTGTGAAGGGCAGCAGTGAAACAGTGCCAGCAGGGGAGCGCTGAATATGCATCCATGGTCCAACGCATGTCCTGCCTCCCTCGTCACCTTGGCCTTACTGTAGCCCTGCAGCAGATTTACAAAAAGCTCAGGGACTGGAAACAGGATGTGAAATATAACAAGACCATGTGAGAAATATCAGGAACTTTGGGGGGTTGAGCAGCTCTGCACACAGCTGTTTTACCCTTACATGAACTATACTTGAAAATTCAGGCACTGTTTAATACGGGAGAAATACTAAACATCAAATTTCACACTGCCTGTGAGTATCGTAAAATTAATTCTTAAAAATGATGATGACTGTAGAGTGTAGTATAATGTTGTAATAAATGATGATGTTTTGATGATGATTGACGAGATGATAGTAGTGACAACAATGATGATTATGATGATGATAGATTCCTGGCAACATTTTTTTTCAGGTAAAGTACATAGAGTTCATATCCCAGTCAAAAAGACAAGCTAGCATCCAGAAACCATTACTGTAATATCATAAATCGATCATAGTGTTTTACTGCCACCTAGTGAACATAAGCATTTTATTTGCGATTATTAGATTAGACAAATTTAGATTAGATCGAATTTTATTGATCCCACAGTGGAGAAATTCTCTTGTTACACAGCTCACAGGGAAGTGGAATTAAGGTGCAAGAAATATAAAAGTAGATTAAATAACATAAAAAAATAAAATTAAAAATAAAATTAAAGATAAAAAGAATAGATAAAAAATAAAATAAATATAAACATAAACCACAGTGTAAAAATGTAGTGACTAGAATGATTATGCTAAACTGTTGAGTTGTACAGTCTAACAGCAGTGGGAATGAAGGATCTGCGGTAGCGCTCCCTCCTACACTGAGGGTGTACCAGTCACCCGCTGAAGGTGCTGCACAGGGGCCTCCACTGTCTGGTGCAGCGGGTGACAGGTATTGTCCATGATGGATGTCAGTTTAGCTAACATCCTCCTCCCTCCCACCCACCTCCTCCACAAAGTTCAGCGGGCAGCCGAGGACAGAGCTGGCCCTCCTAACCAGCTTGTTCAGTTTCTTTCTGTCCCGGTCAGTGCTGCCCGTGCCCCAGCAGACGACAGCGTGGTGGATGGCTGAGGCTACCACAGAGTCATAAAAAGTTCTTAACAGAGGGCTGCTCACTCCAAAGGACCTCAGTCTCCTCAGAAGGTGGAGGTGATTTTGGCCCTTCTTGTACAGAGCATCGGTGTTGTGGGACCAGTCCAGTTTATGGTTGAGGTGAACACCCAGGTACTTAAAGCTGTCCACCATCTCAATGTCCAAACCCTGGATGTTCACCGGTGTGTGAATGAGATTCCCTCTCTGGAAGTCTATCACCATCTCCTTCATCTTACTGGTGTTTAGGCACAGGTGGTTGCGCTCACACCAGTACACAAAGTCCATAATGACTGACCTGTACTCCAGGTTATTCCCCTCAGTCATCAGAGAATTTCTGGAGATGACAACTGCTGGTGTTGTAAGTGAAGTAAGTGAAGGCCAATTGAAGTTCTGATTTCTCTGCATTTTACTTGTGTAAGTGGAAATAGTTGTAGGGTGGACTAGGTAGTACACTGGTCAATTAGTATGGAAAAAGTAAACTGGGTCCTTTTTTTCCAGGGATTTTTCAAAAACCTTGATTTAAAAAACAGGAATAATGGATGAAACATTTGTTCAAATTCTATGGGTTCTGCTGGTGACCATAGTAATCTGATTTTCAGTGTCTTATATGCAAAGGAAATCATAAAATTATAAAGGTTTTTATCTGATTCATTGAAGTGAACAGTACAGTGATCATACTCGTGCAAATGCACTATTATTATTATTATTATTACTTTATTGGAATAAAAAGTGTCCCACTGTAAAGCTGAAACAATAAGATTAACAATTAAATATTTAAATATTTTAAGTGCCTAGTATATAGGTACAAAAAATATTGGATGAATGTTTTTGTATAACAGCTTTGCCACTGTTTGTGAAAGGTGCAATATAAAAATAAATTGAATTAAGAAATTATTATTTCATAGTATAAAACTATTCAGTTAAAGAAACTAATTTAATTTACATACTTGCTAGCCTACGTGCATAAAATGCATAAAAATCCAAAATACCTGAGTAAGAGGTAAACAGATTTCACTTTGTGATGCTTTCTGTTGTTTTAAATTAACTTTAAACTTTACATCTTTGAATCACTCTACTTACAAAATTACACATAAAGAAACGGGAATGTTAGAGATTTCACTTTAATTGGCTTGATATTACTGTGGCTGGTGTGTGTAGTCATATAGGTCTCTTGATTTCAAAACAGAAAAAGAAAGGGCAATAAGACAGGCTGACACATGTTCTGCATGTAGCTGGATAAAAGGTATTCAAATATGATCATCGAAACAGAGTTCAAATGTTAAACATTGCTCAACTAATCCAGCATTCTTTCAAATATTTTTATTCTGTGAAAATGAATTAGAGAAAATAAACATTGTGTTGTACAATTACAAATGCCAGTAAAGACAATTTTGACGATACATCTAAGTATATAAAATTATACATTTAAATATTTTATAGTTTGTTTAATTAAAAATATGTGCCAGAAGACTAAAATGAGTGTAATATGAAATGTCATCATGTAAACTTAGCATCACATTTACTCTTTCTGATCCATTTTTGGCGAGAGACTGTACATCCTTCATGAAATGTGGTATATCACAACGCAAAAAATTTCTGCGGTCTCCTTGGTAACCGTATTCTCAAGACCCAAAGAGTAAAACATATCACACAATCTGTATATTTTTAAAAGCTAAAATAATACTCCTTAATTTACATGACACATGTTCAATGGCTGCTTGTCTTTGACTGTGTACACATAACTACTGTACAGCTGTAGTATGTAATGCAAACAACAATAGAACATAGACTTTGTGGTCAGTTATTTATATGACTATACAATTATAACTCAGCATACTTGTTTACATATATGTGAATGTGTGTGTTTATGCATCCTAGATCAACTGGTTTGTCCCTGATGCCATATTTACTTTGCAGTACTGTGCTCTTTTTGTTGACATAAACTTTCATGCAACCAGCCAAAATCTTAAAATAGTCTCAATACACAGCTGTTTGCAACACTGTCCACATGTTCCAAATATTCAGTCAACTTTGCTTACATGGTGAAAGATGATGCATTTTCGTTGTTGGACCCATCTATGGACTTCCTGGATAAGTAAATTTCAGATGTGAATCGGGATGAGCGCCTGGAGTAAATGTATCTCTTTCCCAGACACCACAGGTCCTCCAGGATCTTTCGAAAGTGGTTCCTAAACTTGACTCCGATGAAGGCGTAGAGAACCGGGTTGAGGCAGCAGTGCAGGTAGGCCAGGCTTTCGGTGAAAGTCAGCGCCATCATGATGCTCTCCGTGTTGCTGCATTCACTCAGGTCAAACTGAATTATGATATAGTAAAGGAGCGTGACATTGTAGGGGAGGTGACAAGCAATGAAGACCACCACCACAGCCATGACTACGCGCACCGCCTTGTGGCGCTGGAAATTCTTTGCTCGGAGCAGAGTTACAATAATGCTGGAGTAGCAGAATCCCATTATAAGGAAGGGAAGGCAGAATCCCATGGCCACTTGTATGCTGGGAACTGCCACTTTCCCATGTACAGCTGAACTGTTGGTAAACATGTAATAGCACACCATCTCACTGTCTTGGAGCTCCTCAAAGCCATTAGTCACGTTGGCATGAAAGATACTCATGTCATATTCATTTTCATCATACATATCGTAGTAAACAAATGTGGGAACAGAGAGACCGAGAGCCAGCATCCACACGGCCATGCAGATGGTCCAGCTGTAGGCCAGTGCTCGGGTGCGAATCCTGAAGGACCTCCTGGCTTGGACAATGGCGATATAGCGGTCACCACTGATGCAGGCCAGCAGGAGCATGCCGCTGTAGAGATTCACACTGTACATGCCACGGAGCAGCTTGCACACCCACCGGCCCATGGCCCACTTATAATGCTCATTGTATATGATCAGTGGAAGGGTCACCACAAACATCAGATCAGAAACGGCTACGTTGAGCAGGTACACATCTGTCATGGACTTCGCCCTCTTGTACAGAGAGTATGTGACTATTACTAAAATGTTTCCTAGGAGACCCAAAACACAGACAATGGTATGCACATAAATGTTTAATATCCGTTCCACGTGATTCTTGGCTGTCATGGGACAAGGTTGTGCATATCCATCATAAAAATTATGTTCAAGTTCATCCATTTCTTTCCAGAGTAGATTTTCTGTATGAAAAGAAATCAAGTTTATCAGGTTAGCACAGCTTCATCAAAAGACCTAGGAAAACAACATACTAACATGCTACTTATTACATGAGATTTTATTTATATGACAATCTTAAAGGAATATGCTTGATGTGTTTTAAAGGGTGAAATAAGATAAGATAAGATAAGGTAATCATGTATTAGTCCCACAGCAGGTAAATTCTCAATGTTAACTAAATAACATTCTGGAAGGCAGGCGAGAGAGGTGAGGTCCAATGTGTGATAAGGGAGGTGAATTAACAGGATTAAAAAGACCAACACAATGGATACAAGTAACAACCAGGCCATGGAATACACAAAGAACATCTAATTAGTACTTCATAGTAGTCATAAACATAACTAAAAGAATATTCAACACTATACTACACTGTATAACAACCAGCAGGAAACTGAGGAAAACACAGGCTTTAAATAAGAGAACCAAGAAGACCAGAACAGGTATGGGCACTGATGTAATTGTACATGAAACTAAATGAGGAAACTAGATAAGACAGGGAACATACATAAATAAACTAGACTGATAGTTTATTGCCTAGTGGACAAAATTAGGAAAGACAGGCACAGGACAGGACAATGTTTCAGCCGCAAAGGGATAGCAGAAGCACTTTTTTTTGTGAAAAAGTAAAAGGGTACGAAGAACTTAAATATAAACAAAATATACAACAATAAAACATAGACAACTAATAAAAGTAGTACAACAACAAACTCCATACTATAATATTTGCATAAATTACACATGGAACATAAATTGCACACTGGTATTGGATATTATCAGTTCACATTCTGTATGCGTGTCTACTGGGAGCAGTGCTGGTTGTATAACCTGACAGCAGCAGGAAGAAAGGTCCTGCGATAATGCTCCTTCACACACTAGGGCTGAAGCAATCTGTCACTGAAGGAGCTGCCCAGTGGGAGTTGTTTTTCAGCAGAGATGCTAGCTTGGATAACATCTTCCTGTCTCCCACCACCTATACTTCTACATATTATTTCAGTATGTTTGTCTTCTAATTTAGTGTCTGTGCATGGACTCGTGTTAACAAATTGGTACATAGAGATCATAACCAGCTCTTGTAGTGTTGTTTCCCCAGAACTAATGTAACTTTAGTACCAGTCCCCTTTATGTAAAGCTCTTTCTCTGCTGCTCTTTGCTAAAGTTCTGTACATCTGTAGTCAAATCAAGAATGATTCACAGCCTTCAGACTGGCCTGGTGCTAACCGTATTTGAGTACATTAATTATTGTAAATGCATAAAGCACTGTTTTATCTTGACTCAGTCAGTTGTGTGATGTTTTGTAAAAAGATGGCTGGCTGTCTGAATGTAACATAATTATGATAGTTCTGTAACAGAATGCTGTGGTGCAACAGACAAAGTGCATGGTTCCATTTTGAGTTCTCCACATCTTCAGGTTCTGGAGTGCCTGTGCTCTTCCTAAGGTTCAGTTACCATGTCTGAGCCCTCTTTGATGCATTATGGGATGCAGGACATACACACCACCATTACAGTACACCATTACAGTACATTGCACCATTAAAGTACACCATTACGGTAGATTTTTCAGAACATTATGTGGTGCTGTACATAAAATACGTGAGGTATGTTTTCCACGAAGAGAACCCTAGTGCCTTGCTTTACAGCGCTTTGCGGTGCCAAGCTTCACCAGCCACATATGTAAGATATGTTTGTACTTTAAAATGAATTGCGTTAAAAGTAGTACCCCGCTCAAATTTTCCACACATCAACTTCTGACAAAAATGTAAATTTGCTGTCACACATACCATTTACAAAAGGTTTCATAAAGTTTTACCTAACAATTAAACGTGTGGTGCTGATACTGGAAGCATGCGTCTTTTCAACCTGTCCTACTTTCAGTAGCAGAAACTACACAGTGTCCTACTTTCATTTATGGAAGATGAGGTGGTGTCCTACATTTGATAATAAAACATTTGATGATTAATCTCTGCTTGTCTGTCCTACTTAATCAGAAAACATTCTTCTTAAATTCTATACAAAACTTCATCAGTAAAGTCAATTTTTCAAGGTGCAGGAAGCAGTTAAATTTGTGAGTGACAGAGTGTGGAGAATAAGAGACACAGGAAAAAAATACAAAAATTATACAACGTGTTAGAGCACATGACCATAACTATTTTTTATAAAGACTGCTCTCTTGCATAAACAATGGTTTTAAAATGTATTTTTTTAAAAATGTTTGCTGGCCTTAGAAAAAGATAAAATTACTATCCATTGCTCTAGGGTGACACTATTATATACATGCATAAATATTAACTCAAAAAGATGAAGGTTAGTGGATCAGGACTGAAAAGGGTCTGTTACTTTTAGGAGACTTTTTCACATTAATGATGTAAAAGTGTCAGCGACTCATAAACATTTAAAATAGTGTATGTGTTTGCTGAAAATATGTAAACAGGGATTTTAGGCCAACAGGAAAAAAAAAACAAAAATTACCTTTCCACCTGTTATTTATGCACATAACTGATGTGACTCTGTGTTTCTGTTTGTCTGGCTCATTGCCTGAATTTCAGGATATACGTGTGTACCTGAGCATTTCCGCTTTGCCAGCCAGTACATATAAACTAAAATTTAGATTGAACACGTAAAAGGATAATAGGTGATAGAGAGAATTATTGCACAGAGGACCAGGGTGTGACAAGCACAGAGGGCTTGTGCTGTTGGAGAGTGTGTGTGAGTTACCAGAGCACACCAGTATTATAAAGGCTGCAATGTGAACCAGCGTGGTTCTATTGTAAAATCTGTCTGCGTGGTATGCTTTCAGACATATAGAGCAGCAAATCGGGTACCTAGTTTCACATCCTGTAAACCTATGTGATCCACTGTCCTGTGCTGGAGCTGAGTGCTGGGTTTGAGAACAGCAGCTGAGTGATCTTAATCTCATTCACGAAACCACTGCGTGTGACATCACAGGTGCTCACCACACCAGTGCAGGAAGGGCCGTGGTGTCCTCTCACTAGGAGTGAAACACACACCTGGGAAACTTTAGCCTGCTCTGATGTCCTCTCATGGCTGTGTCTCACATCTATCTGTCTTCTTATAAATGAGTAAAGCACGTAACCAAAAGGTTTAGAAAAGAACAATCATTGATTAAATACAGGCTGGAAAAATTAGAATGAATCATGCAAAAAAAACACATGAATTCAGTCTGGATTTCAGGCAGTGAACTATACAGTGTTAGAGCATATGACCATAACAGTTTTTTATAAAGACCGCTCTCTTGCAGAAACAACAGTTTTAAAATAAACGTTTAAAAAAACGTTTGCTGGCCTTAGAACAGATAAAATTACAATCCGTTGCTCCAGGGTGACACTATTATATACATGCATAAATATTAACAGAAAAAAGACGAAGGTTAGTAGATCAGGACTGAAAAGGGTCTGTTACTTTTAGGAGACTTTTCCACATTAATTATAATGTTAACTTGATATAAAAGTGTCAGCAACTCATAAATATTTAAAATAGTGTATGTGATTGCTGAAAATATGTAAAATTTTAGGCCAACCAAAGTCTTGGGTACTGATTTTCCTCTTCTCAGTACAAATACAATAGTATCATTTCTAAGTTTGTCCAGTGAACAATAGTGCAGCCATCATTAATAGGCTTGGACTTCCCTGGCAAAATGTCAGCATGTGAATGTTGTCACGAGTACACAGTTGTTCTCATAATAACGGAAACACTGCACCACTGTGAGCTGCATCAGGGGATCTGGCCAGCACTTGTGGTTAAATGCAGAAGTGTAAAAATCAAAAGGCAAGAAGATCATGAAGATCAAGTCCAAAATAATTCTGGCTTCACCTGCACTTTCTGTAATGCCGCAAAAATATTTAACACGTTCATTCAGCGATTGTCTTGGTTTTGCAAATCGACTGCAGCTCATCCAGAGTGGCTCACGGGGAGTACCTGTACTCTATCTGCATCATTGGGTTAACCTCTCCTGGTTTTGGTTGGTATTCTCTGATTATAATCTGCCTGCTTATCTAATCACAAATGTCACGGTGCAGTGTAAAAGACATGCCGAAACTGTTCTTCAGCATTCTCTAGGAAAGTACCACATGGTTACTGAAATAATCTGGTAAGCAATCTAGAAACCTTCAAAGGACGTATAGTTGTTAGTGGTTAGCTAATATTTCCTGCGCCACATTTCTGTGAGTTGACCTGAACCCACTTCATGTGGTGTCACTGACAGGTGAGCATGCAACAGATAAATATATACAAGCAGAAACAAGTAAGCAACGAACGCCCAAGCCAAGGACTGTCTCGCTATGTGACATTTCAGGTTAGTGCTGCTCAGCACATCTCGAGAATTCCCATGTTATACCGGTACAGTACAGTAAGACAAGCAGAGTGGCCATCTGAGATAAGATGCGGAGCATTTGGGGCACAAGTGGAACAAAGACACAAAGGCCTGTGCAACATTAACATATGTCCGCAGACAGACCTCGCTCTCGCTACGTGCTTTCTGTTTGTCGCTGCGTGCCTGAACCTGCTGTACTGTATGTTCATGACCACAAAACTGTTTAAGCTTTCGTATTTGTACGTGGATAAAACAGTAAAACGCTGACATGCTCCATTCTGTCTCATTTCCCCTTTTGCCTTGAATTCAGCCTTTGTACTGACCACACTTTCTGCATTTTGTCTGGCAAGGTTGTGTGTTTCATGCAAGCATTTCTTTCATTTGTAGAGTTTGTGCTTATCAAAGTGATAACACACTGTTTTTTTGTGAGCAAAGTCAACACTTATTTGGAATTGAGTTCTCTTTCTTCACAGAACCAAAGATATCTGTAAAAGCTTAAACTATTGGATGCTGAAATTAAATTAAATTAAACATTTTGTTTATTTTTGTCGAATGTGCTAGCAGTTTTGTAAATGCTCACTAATGTCTTTATGTTAATTTCATATTGCCTGTGGCTTTTAGTAGAAAAGCTTTTTTGTGCTTTAATGAAACGCTCTTTACAGACAGGAACTACTTTAATTAAATGTCACTCCTTACTGATATAGTTCAAACTCTACCTTCTCCACTTCCTCAATTTACCTTAAACTTACTATATAAATAAAAATGTGCCATTTTTATCAAAATCTCCCAAATAAAGAAATTACTTCTTGGTCCTTCCATTACCATGATTATTTGACGTATTCTTGATGTGTTAAACAGCAGAGTCACATCTTACTGTGATGATAATGCTTTAATGTTGTGCAACACTTTATAAAGAAATCATAAATTATAAATTTTTTTAACAGAAATGCAGGAAAAATTTCATTACTAGCTAATGGTGACTGAATATGCAGAGAGAGTAAAGAAATGGGCATTGAGATGTAGTAGCAAACTGCACATTTTAATATGAATCAATTGCAAATTTCTTTGTAAATCCTTCATAATCTAGCAAAATGACAGCATTATTTCTGGGTAGACACATTTGCAGATATTTATTAATATATAGGACATGTAATAAGAACCCTACATAGCATGTGCTGAAGCTTGTGAAAATTCACTGCAGCACATTGTGTTCAAAGACACACAAAAGTTGACTTACCCGCAAGTGTGACCAAGAGTGGAGTTGCCAGTCAGTGTCTGTAATGTTAGTGGCACGTATGAAAGCGTTGTTCTGGGAGGCTTCCAGGACCCAGAGAGCTTCAAGAACAGGCTGCCCTTCACTGTGAGCTGTTGTGAACAGAAAGCACACCCCTACGCTGCCTGTAAACAGCCACTGATTTGCATGTGCTGAGGTAATCACTGTCTGTGTTGCGTGAGCATGCGTTAAAATCATTGTGTTTTTGACATCAATGCATATCTCAGGGTCTGTATGGGTGACTAAGTGTACGTTTACCAACTTTTACTCTATGGGTGTGTGTATGTGTGTGTGTGTGTATATATATAACAATTTGGCCTGGAATAACCAAAACATATTACATAAATATATTTTTTTACAATACTGAAGAAAACGTTTAGTGTAACACAGACAAGATTTCATTTCCAGTGAACAGAGAACTAAAGTCTTAAAATTTTTTCTTGATTTTGGATCTACTGCTCAGTTGAGGCGTAATACTTTTTTGTGTAATACAAAAACATATGCACTCATGGCAGAGACACAGGAGACTTTTTTATAGTACTTTATTAATCGTTATATATTACATAATTTCTTAGCTTATGTTTTACTCTTTTCTTTGAAATTTGGATAGATTTTGTAATAACCGTTTCCTGAAGGCATAAGCATTTAATAAAGGCTTTTTTTAAATTCTGAAATAAGAATTTAATGAATACTTAGTGCTTGTGAAGTAGACTGCCTTAAACCTGGGTGTCATTAATAAAGGATTGTGGGAAAACATTAATTACAATTAATGCTATTTATTCATGAAATATTGTCTTTAATAAAGAAAATGTTGTGACAAATTCAACCCATAACCATGTATAATATAGTAGTGTAATTTAGAAACTTTACCATTTAAACAAAACATTTATGGTGTACATGAAAAAAAGAAAAAAAAAACACGAGAACGTGTTACGGGCGATGTGTGAAAAGCAGGTGTTGTATAGGATGTGTGGTGTTTTTAGGCTTGGCATTCTATAGATTTCCTACACATTCTATAAAGTGTCTGCTTTTCGCACATACTGGTAACATATGCATTGACTTCTCCTTAAAAGACATTTATTCATATGGTGTTGGCTTTGAACCAAGAATGTTGCCATTTGAACAACAATGTTCAAAAGCTCACTGGGTGTGTTGCATTTTGACTGTGGGGATGTTTGACACTTATTGCATCTGTGAATGTGGTCTGTGTGGCTTTCACACAGGTGTGGGAACAGCAGCCTTTCAAACAAAACATTTGACCTCTTTAGGTGTGCATTGGCCCCTCTGCTGTTTACAATCACTACTAGTAGAAACAAATTAAATCCAGACAGAAAATTGGAAACAAAATCGGTTTCTCCTTAAACCTCGGTGCTGAAACCTTTATGTGCCTAAATCTGCCCAAATAGTGAAATGAGCTGCCCCTCGCTTTGAAAACTTAACAGTCTCAGTTCACGCTCTAAAGCAACTGAAGACATCTCTTCAGGGAACACCTCAACACCTGAATCTTCATCAGCTCTGCTTCCTTATTGTTTACAATATTTATATGTTGTCTTTATCCCTTGTGTTATTACTGACTTTTTGCCTTTTAGTTGGTTCGATTATATCTTGCTTAACTGAATCATGTGCAAGATATATATAATGTAGTACAACTACAATGACAGCACTTACCTCTTTGCTGGATTCCCTGATATTGTTGACCTAGTTTTAATAAGCATGTGTATCATTACTCATCTGTAAATCGCTTTGCACAAAAGCATTTGCTAAACGAATAAACGTAAACTTTTTAATGTGCAAGCCATCTTTTTAAAAAGATTTTTAAATTATATTCCTCCAAGATATTGTACAGAAATCAAAAAAATGTACCATTCAGACAAAAGTGCAACTGACCACATTTATGAAAACATATTCACTTCTGAAAGAAAGTAGAAGAGGGGAAAAAACAAAAGTGATTTCAGTGATCAACCTGAAAACAGGAGTAAAATCTCACTAATAGGTACATAAAAGTAAAGCAACACATAAACAGCACACTCCACATTGCTGTCTGTTCAACACTGTTTTCAATCTGTCATTGACATCTTATTTTACACATCAGTACAGTGTTTATGTATAGAATAATTCCAAAGCCTTCTTAGATTTCTACTCCATTATCAAAAACTTGGCTTTTGAAACACAAATCCATCCAGCATTACAGTACATTCAGTCATATAAAAATCAATACAGTGCATTCTCAAGGTCCAGCTTAATTTACTTGTCTTTCAATCAGTATGACACACACACACACACACACACACACACACAGTAAAGTGGGTGTAAAGACTACGTGGAGAACATCAATGGGATGAGTCAGACGAGCACGTGGCCTTTAGGAGACGTCCTCCATATAGTCTGCAGCATGGCTAAGCTGTGATGCAGTCCGGTCGTGAGTCATGTCTTCGAGCTAGAAAGAAAGAAAGAAAGAAAAAAAAAAAAAAAAAAAGCGTCACTCACTCAGTCAGTGTCAAATATCGCAGCATATTTTTTGCATTGTTTTTTTGTTTTGTTAGAATGGTTTCCTAATGCAGTCGTAACTCTGGCTGATATAATAACCAGCGAACGTTATTCTGTTAGATCACATTGGCTAAACTCACATTGCTGTGATCCACCTATATCCATGATAATAATATTAAAATATTTAGTCTAAGGGTTTCCTGGATAAAGATACATGAGAAGTTGTATTATAACACATATGGCTCTGTTGTATAAAATGTAGGCCTGCTTATTTAGTAGCCTAACTTTCCTACAGCAGGCAACCAAGTTGTGCCATGTTTATTTTCAACCAGATATTGTAATAACTGTTAGAATAAATGTTGTGTATGTTGCAGTTCTTGAAGTAAAGGGACAGACAACTGGATTTTTTTTCTAGCAAAAAAAAAAAAAAAAAAAAAAAAAAAGATTAAAAACTCACAACTCATATAGTTAAAAACACACAGCTAAACAAGACGTGAGCAAGAAGAATGTATAGTAAGATACCTCAAGTTAAAATTAAATTTTGCCGTGTTATGCACAACTTGTCCTTTAAACGAAAACAGCACACTGCTAACTAACACATTAATACATAAACGCATCTCAGGGCGCTACATACGAGTATATATGGTATGGATATATTACTGTCTGTGGGGTGGGTCTCTACCCACAGTGAGTTCACATTGTGTGGAGCTGCTGTCCACTGAGCATGCACATAAAAAAAAAGCACACCATTGATTTAACTGCCCTGTCACATACAAAGATCTAACAATAACTCCCCTCTGAACATAAGACAAAAGGGTGATCTATTAACTGTGTAAACCTTATGTAATATTAATCACCAATATCTGAACATTTGAAATCTTTATGAACAGAATAATTGGTATCAAGTGAAATATGAGGGAACACCTCCATGCATTAACTGAATAAAAAAAATTTTGCTTATTACTTGGCATGGCATTGTTTACATTGTATAGCTTTTTGCACGTTTGTTAGGAGTGGAAGCCTCTTACTGCGCCTCTTACCCCGGACACTTTATCGCTGCCGTCTGGCCCCTCGATGGAAACCTCATCAATTTCTTCACCAATGCTCACCTCGCTTTTAGAGTTATCTGACCGATGACTGGTGCTAAAGGATGACAGACATGAAAGAAAACATGATTAAAAATACAAACCTAGATAAACATCCATCCTGACACTGAGCTGTACTGTATTCATGATGGGATAAGGTAAAATATTTACCTGTTAAAATCATCATCATAGTCATCCTCCTCATCTGAGGGAAAAAGGTCTGTTAACAACCACAATAACCTAGACCAGTGCATATAAATCTCCAGCTGTTCACCAGATGTTAAGCAGATCTTGACCTAATGTGTGTCACATGTTTTATGACATTCCATATTACATTTTGGCAAGCATATCATGCAGGAAGGGTAGCAGCAGGTTCACCATAATAAATGATCATATTCCCCACCCCCAGACACACACACTTCAGCACTTTAGTTCCTATGACGTGTGTCTGATTAAAACAAGAAGTTCTCTCAATATGAGTGGTTATACCATTGTGCAAAATAAAGCACTAGTGATTTTTTTTTAGTTTGTTCTGAGTGATTTTGTTCGAGTCCTCCAGTCATCCACCCCGCCCCCCCCACCCCCATACACTAGACTGTGACACTTCTCACCACTCCGGTGCTCTAGCGACTCCTTCAACACGCCTGCTGCAGACACACTGCTCTTTGCTGGAGGTCTGTCGCTCAGAGAGCTGGGGGCGCTGTCTGCAGTTATGCCAGTGTCTGTCCTCCTGAAACACAGCAATGAGGACCTCTCGTTACCAGCCCTCTTATGGAAACCGTCCTGATAAAACTAAAGCAGCACTCAGTGTAGTGATGCACCCAAGGAGACGTACTCCTAAAAGGCTGGTCACCAGCACACCCGACCTTCCTGTAGCAGTATGTAGTCTGCATGTACAACAATGGCACTGAGGCATTTACTGACTCATGCATCACCTGTTTCTGCACACGACACCTGCCTTCTCATATATGATTAGTTCACATGCAACGACATGATCGCACAGCTGAAGAGGGAAACCTTGATGCAAGATAAAATCTGAAGCAAGTTCTAAATAAAGTTCTAAAACGCATTACGGCCCACAATAACGTCAAAGGATTTCCTGCTGAACTCTGCAGAAGTAAAAGCACCTGTAGGAATAGCTACATGTCTGATATCTGATTATGTTATTCCCTCAGACAGCCGGTGTCAAGGTGTAACTGGGGCAAAAACGGCAGTATGAGCAATTCACAACAACCTATCCCAAAATTACTTCATCTGGGAATAACAGTTTTGTTTTTAAAAATATCAATATCTCAGCTGGCAATAAAGAAAGGAAATTGTCCACTAAACAAGAGGTTGTACAGTTTCCCATAATTCTTAATAATGTACAAGTTAAAAGTACACATACTTTATGATGGAATGAAGTGTTAACTGTTGATGGTAAAGTGCACAGATTTTCAAAGAAAAAGTCACAAAAGGATTGATTTTCAAGCATGTGTACACAGACTTTGGTGTACTGGTGTGAAGAGCACGGTCCTTATATGTACCATTATACATGTGAAGTGAGGGTTAAGAAGGACAGAGATTTTTCCATGGAAGACCTAAGAAAGACAGAAAGATAGGCAGCAGACCGCAGCCCAGGGGCAGGCTAGCCACACGCCGGGCTCACCTGCAGTCCAACTCAAGGCTGCGATGGGCACTATCAGCACAGGCCGGCAAGGCGTTCCCCACATCATCCTCATTGTCACCGTTTATGACTGACAGGCTGAGGCAGGGGCAGGAGAGGGCACACAGTGAGGGCAGAGACACAAGAAGGCAGTGGCATGGGACACCAGACCGCGTGAAGGATGGAGACAGATACAAGGAGGCACACACATCAAGTCAATGCTGGCAAAAAAAAAAAAAAAAAAAAAAATGCAACTCTGCAATTCTGCCTTCAGAATGTCCTGTCTTGCGTCACAAGAAAGTCCCAGTTCTGCTGATTCCTGAACCAGTAAATGCATGCAGTGAGGGAGCTGGAGCTGCAATAACGTGGGCGAATCACATATCCTGTGCCCACATGCCTCAGCGGCACTCCTCCCAGCACACAGAGGCACACAATCAGGAGCAAAATGAGCTCCCCACAAATGGGCTGCGTTATATGGGCTTAACACAAAGCCTCGCTCGGTACGCACCCTGCAACTGATGCACACGCACAGCGCAGCAGTGGGAAAACAATGGCTTTGAAACAAAGATGGTCTGATGGCAAGCTGTTAGTGAGATGATGAAGGCAGTACAGTCAAAATCACGAAACAGCAGGTTACAGAACTCATGCGCCCACTGCACACTTACTCGGTGAGGCTACTCATCTTCCTCATCTGGGAAAAGGAGTCCTTCTCTGAGAGGCTTACTCTTTGTAACGAGGAGAAACACACATAAAAGGCAGGAAGAAAGGAAAGCAGGAAGGAGAGAATGGAGCAGAGGACGACACAAGGGGCCACCCATGGTGACACTGATTGGGGGTGGTCCTATCTGGGGACACCAGCCGTGACACCGCTGTCCCCAACCAGTTACCTTCTCACTGTCACTAATCTGAGTGTTCTGCTTAACTCACGAGTGTATGTAACACCTCTTCAACTGAGGGGGAAAAAGTACATAAATGAACACAGCTGCATGAACAAAGTCATCAATAACTCTTCCAATGTGACTCAAAATGCATAGTACTGCTCATATTCAAAAAAGTGGACTATACATTTCAGAAAAAGCTAAATAACCAAAGCAGCATGTACTTCACTTACTCTTTATGACCATTTTTCTTGTCGGAGAAAGTACTGCCCTTGTCTGCAATGGAGAATTTTCCACTGCTGTAAGAAGCGAGAGAGGAGACGGACACGATCAGCTCCGTGCGTCCAGAAGCCAACTGTTTTCCTCCTTACACTATCACAGGTCTCAAAGCAAGCCTTTTCCACTGTCAACATCTATTAAGTACATAGTCTCTAAGCGAGGGGTGGGCAGTCACTGTCCTGGAGGGCTGCAGTGGGTGCAGGTTTTTGCTTCAGTCAATTTCTGCTTTTAATTGAACCTTAATGTCAATTAAATGTTATTGACGTTTTTCGTATCATTAGTGGATCAATCCAGAAATTCTCACAAAGATTTATTCGTTTTAATTAAGAATTTTAAAGGCATGACATAGACTTACTGATATTGCTACTTAATGTTTAACAGTTAGAAAACATTTTAATCCATTTCTTGTGAATAATTACTTAAGTCACTCCTCCTGATTAAGCATTCTTTGTCATTGGCACCTTTTACCTTTCTTCTGTGCAACTTATTTTACCCGTAAATTAAGACACTCAAACACAAACAGATGCAGATGATCAAGAAGAATGAAGATACATAATTATGTAATTGATATTAAATTAATTTAATTATCCATTAAATTGAATGAATTGGCTGAAACAAAAACCCGCACCCATTGTGGCCCTCCAGGACTGCGATTACCCACCCCTGCGCTAAACTAATTAGTTTACTCATTGGCAGAAAAGGGCACATATCACATACACAGAGTATTAATAAGACGTTAGACAACAGCATAAAAACCATTTAATACAGCACACTTCTTACGAACACAAAAAACGTGCCACAAAAACCCAACTTCCCTTCAACATAAAAGATCAACAACACAACCTTGAGGTGGAAGCTTACCTGCCGTATGTTTTTTGGGGTTTGGGTAAGGGATCATCAAAGAAGGAATCGCCCTCGTCCTCATCGTCCTCCGGGCTCAGGTCGAAGCCCTTTCTGTCCAGCGGAGCGATGTCCTGGTGCCTGGGGTCCCAGGAGACCAACGCTGGGGGGCTCTTGCCTTTCAGAGGTTCAGATGCTACACTGGTGTCGCTCTGATTGACATCCTGCTGCTGCAGAGGGAGGACCAGCTCTCAGGAGCCTTTTCACGCACGTGTCATGTGTCATTTTGCCAAGGCTGTGCACACGTTTTTACTGCGACTGATCACTTGTGACTTACAAATGATGTTTACAGGTTCAGAATGCATGCAGTGATGTCATGCAGGCTCATGCTTTCATCGGTAAGGAAGGTTAATGAGTGATTGAATTAAATTATGCTAATACCTATGTTTTCAAACACAACATTCATGTTTCTAATGACTTACATTTTCAGATATGAGCTATTAAAGAAAGACAAAGAGAAAGAACATACTCTAATTTAGTTCATGCATATCTAAATTAAGCCCCATTCCTAAGTCAGACAGCACTCTTTTACATATTGCCAGCCAATGAACAGCCGTTTTCTATTATGAAATTAAACAATGCTGATTCTGACGGTTAGAGGAAGCACAAACAATTCTCAGGCAATAAAACTACAAGTCATCTAATCTTCTGAGAGAAGACCTTAAAATGAACAGTGTTGTTGGACAGTTGGAAACTTCAGACAGATTTCTGGCCTAGGAAGAGAGTTGGTATAGAGTGCTGTGTCTCCTGGGAAATAGCAATGCTCTCTTAAGTGTGTCCTCAGTACATACAAGTAAGGCACAGCTGCTATAACGTAAGAAATTTTAAAAAGCTTAATAGGAGTATGACAGCAAACCGCTGTGGGAAGACCACAGTGCCCCCCCGCAGGCTCAGAAATGTCTCCGATAAGCTCAGATTCAAGCTTCAAAAGCTGAATGTACACACTAACTTCAGTAGTCCTCAGCTTCAGCTGCCACTTCCATGATTAAAGGACATGACCCAGGGTCATTCCACACAAAGCCAACATGCCACAGGGAAACTCTCCCGCCATGAGATCATGACACGTGCCCCCTTACATCACAAACACATATCCCTGCTTGTATCTTTGGACCCGATTAGCATTGTGACCCTAGACTACTACATATGCGCTGATTAAATTAGTTTGTGACCTTAGTTTTAACAATTATAAGAGGCACTTCAAAACCCTGGTTGGATTTGTGTAAGATAACCCAGTTACATTGGACAGAGTCATCATTATCATCATTACCTTTGAACCAGTAGTGTCCACTTGTTCACTATGTTTAATAAGTCCTTTATACCTAGGGATCTAAGCGTAAGAACACAAATCAACACTCAACTTTCAGCTAACCTACAAATCACACCGTGACCATATTCAAATTAAAATCAGTACATAACAATGTGATTAATAACCTTCAGATAACTATTTCAATGTGTAGCAGCTGTGCACATTATAAAAGTTAGACATCTGCGACAGTCATCTGCTCATCCAGCTGAGAAAGCAGTAACGTGGAAAACGTTTGGTTTTTCCCAAACCATATTAGTTCCCCTTAACAGGAACTACTTGCTCTTTAATAGCCTGAGGGGAAAAAGGACTGTACAAGTAAAAATCTGTTTTACTAACCTCTTTGTCCTTTTCACAGAGAGCAAAATGAGAAATTAAAAATGATGCTTAGGCAACAATAACTTTCTTCTTAGCTAACAGATTCTCATCTTAAAAGTGGGTAAAGATAATTACATGGGTGTACACTTTTGCCATGATGTCAACCCATCTTTATTTCATTTAAAGTCTTCAGTGTGTGACTCTAATGACACCCACAGAGGTTTTTATAGTGTATATAAATAAACAAGAGAAGAAGTGAGGAAGAAAAAGTAAAGCAAGAAATTCAATCACATTTAACAAAGAACAAAAAATTGGGTCCAATACAAACCAAATTGTTTATGGTTCTTTGAAAACTGTGGTAGAAAGTATGCTGACAAATATTTCAGCAGAAAAATTAGATTTTTGTAAATTGTGATGGGTTAATCAAAGTCACTGTTATTAGATCTGCCCTGTGCCCAAACAAACAACAATGTACAAAACACGAAAAAGAATTGGGGTAGGAGGCAGAGAGACAAGCAGATTTATAGGTGAGAAAAAAGAGGAGGGGGCAGAGAGAGCAGCAAAATCGTAGACATGGAAGGGGGGGGGGGGCAGAAAAGCAGATTTAAAGCACTTAAAACAAACCATGCATACCTTACTGGCTGAAGATGAACAGGTTTTTTCCTCATACAGCTTACTTGGAGTTGGTGCAACATCTGTTCCATCACCAGTGACCTTTGACACAAACAGCAAATTAATATTTCTAAATGTGTATTAAATTTCTAAAAAAAAAAAAAAAAAAAAAATCATTCTACAAGGAAACCTTTTGAAGTTTTATTACAGAATGACAAAATTAAAGACATACCACACTTCTGCACTGTTGAAACCATCGTCTATACACTCCAAGAAATTCCTGAAAATTTATTGCTGTAACCCAATAAAAAGAAACGAGCAATACATTACTTAACTAGCTATAAAACCACATGTACAAAAGCTACATATTTAGAAATATTTGTCACATTCTGTAGAAGACGAAAAAAGAAGGAAAAATAAATACTACATAAGATTTCTTACAACACCAATGAAGATTATCAGTAGATAGAGTTACTTCTGTAAATAGACTTACAACTGGTAAAGTCTCTACTCAAAGCGGCAAGGTCCTCAGCCACAAATCTATCCAGGACACTCCTGTAAGATGAAGACATCATTCATAACAAGACTGCTTCACAGCACTGTGTGGGAAGAGGCATCTATGTTGTTGAGTTGTTTCAGTCTTTCACAAACCATCCAAGAGGCACTTGTAAAACATCGGACTGCTGGCTGATATCTTACAAAATGTAACCGCTACATTTTCTACAATCAAAGCAGCAGAAACCAGCCTTAGACATTGTGCCTGTAGTATTACATTACAGGACACAAGCAAAAAGTTTAAAAAATTAACTAAAACGTACTTGTGGAAGGCAGGACAAAGACTCAGAAGCGCTGCTTTCAGTTCCTCTGAGCTTATTTCCCCAAGTTTTTCCTGAGTGAAAATGAAATTGAGAAACAGCATTCAGGTCGATTTTAAGTAATTTTCTTCCACAAATGTAATGCAAATTTTCGCATTAGTGAGTCTGAATGGAAACGTAAATTTTGCATGAAATCCACAATTCAATTAGAAAATGGGTGCCCTTGGATGGGCTGGACCAGTGAACGAGCTGCATAAGCAAAACGCGATATTCGATATGGAACAAGCGTTTTTGTGACAAGCTCAATCTAAAACGTGTCACCCAAAGCTGGTCTGTGACTTTATACTTAATTATCGGTCAGAAATGCTTTCAGTTCCTGCATTCCCAGACATACAGTTTGGTGATCTATGTGACATCGCCAAAGCATGCATTTCTAAGTTCAAAGAGGAGAATTTGCCTTCACCTTTGGCTACTTTATAGCATTTAACACAAGTAGGTACAGCTGACAGAGGACTGTAACGGGCTTTCCCCCAAGAGCAATGCTTTTTGTTATGCACTCCATTTTTTGATTTGCTGTCAACATTTGATATTACAAAAACAATCATATTTTGTTAATTCAACAATTTAGAAATTGAACACCGAACACACAAAACATCTGAATGGAAACAACACAGATGATTAAAGATGAATTTAAAATTAGAAGAAAGAAAAAAAAAAAAGTATTATATTAATTGATATTGTATTTGAAGACCAGTAAACCAGCCACAAAAGGCAAAGTGGAACATAACAAAACTGGCTCCTGTTCAAACCAAAACCATTAAAAGGTCACCTTATCATAAAAGTCAAACTTCCTTCTAGCCTCAGCAATCTGTCGTGGCAACAAGTCCTGTGTGTAAAAAGAAATATTTCAATTAATAAATATAGCACTAAAGCACTATTTTATACCTAAAGGACTGAACCTATGAAAAGTTTATCATTTAAAATCCTAGATGGGAAACTACTCTGAGTAATATTGTATTTTTGTCACTTCAGCTGTTTTCCCATAGACGGTCACAAATGATATAGGACATTAAATGCATAGAAAATGTAATTGACAACAATAGTGAATCATTTATAACATGAAGACACTTTGTGCTCAAAGGATATTAAGAAAGCACAAGAGAAGAAATTAAAAGTAGGGCACAACTGTTTTTCAGAAACCTGCTGATCAACAGGAAACACATCTGTACAAATTGGCAAGTTAACATTTCTACCTTGACACATGCATATGACCCAGATACTCTGACATTAAATTATACTGAACATAGTGTGCGCGTCAAGACAATGTACAATTATTTACTAAAAAAAAAAAAAAAAAAAAAACAATTTCGAATTTCTTCAGCAAACCTGAAATTGCAGTGTCTTATGGTTATGTACAGAGCATTAGTTTCTGATTTGCCACATAACCTTTCCTATAATAATATATCTTAGCCCATCATTATGCTTCGGTGATTAAAGCAGAGAGTGTAATTAGGATGGCCTTTCAAGATGGTCCATCAATAAATAGGATGTCGTTAAACAGGATATCAAAGAGACAAGTTGATGCTGAAATGGGACCCCACGTGGATACCAAATAAACCAGCCAAGTTTCTTTGTGGGGGTGGGTGGTGAGAGGGTGATGAACTGCATTTCTTATGAACAAGCCTGCCTGTGTTCGTCTCTGGGTAAATGTGATTTACCACCTTGGCCGCAATAATTCTCACTCAGTGGATACTGACGCCCACGCCACGAACCCCGTGTAATGCAATATGCCCCCCTCCCCTCCCAGATCTGATGTTCATCTCCCCCTTGATGGTCTCATCATTTCTTCATAAGTCATCTGCTGAAAGCAGCAGAGACATACATCAGAGAAAAATGTATGCAGTAGAACATGGTAAAATAGCAGTGTTTTCACGACTTCTGTCTAACACCTGTCTCTTGTGGTTTTACCTCTGAAAGAGATTCCATGCTATATTTTTGCACATGTTACTTCCCAGAAAATGTGTCAGTACAGATGCTGTTAATTAACTGAGTTAAATCATAACCTCACTAAATGATTAGCATAACTACACTTGAAAATTTCAGAATTAAATTTCTCTTATAAGAACATACAGTAGTGCTTGGTACCACTGTTAATCATGCCATCCCGCATATATGGGAAACTTTTTGACATCCATAGTCGTAACTATGACTGAGGTGGTGCAGTATGCAAAATTATTTGCAGAACAACATAAAAACTGGTTTTGAAAACTGCTTGATATTTCCAACATCAAAATTAGTGTTTGAGATTGTATATATGATGTCATGATTATATACACATACTTCTAGCGAGTCAGTTCATTTAAATTCAGTTTATTTTTATATAGCACCTTTCACAGCAAGTTGCCTCAACGTGCTTTACAGAAGAAATTGAAGATTTTACAGAATTACCAGGAAGAGAATGATTGGAGGTAAAGATATGAATCAAGCCAGACAACGGATAAGGAGAAAAACCAAAAGCTCCACAGTGTGGAAAAAAACTCCAAGGTTAACTGGCTGCCCAGCCCCTCTTGGGCATGCTAACATTACAGAATACACAGGTTGTGATTGAGACTATGAATGTAAATAGCACTATATAGTCCTCTTTTGCTCCAGGTGTTGAAGTAATTCTCAACAAGCTCATGGTGTCCATTGGATGAAGCTTAATGTGAGGGGGTACACTATGTGTGAGCAGACCTAACAAGGCATCCCACTCAGATGGTGCCCAAGTGGGCACCAGGTACACATATGGACCGAGATTGCTAAGAGGGGTAAATAATTCATACAAACACTAGTAGTCCCATAGCAAAAGTTATATTGGCATGTACAGCATGCGCCAACAGCATTAATTACAGTGAGCTATGGAGTCTGTTGTGGAAAGGTGAAATCAAAAAAGTTTTCAGTCAGGAATTAAAGATTCAGCATCCGTTACATATCCAGACAGACTATTCCATAGACCAGGGACTCAAGGTAACTGAAAGCTCTAGCATCAATACTTTTATGTATGCATTGAACAGAAAGAAGCCCTGCATTCTGGGATTGTAGGGAACCATTTAGAGTGTATGCATTAACCAACTCTGTTAGACATACTGCTGCTTTGCATTTGAGTGTCTTATATTTATCCATCCATTATCTTAACCGCTTATTCCTGGTGAGGGTCGTGGGGAAACCTGGAGCCCATCCCAGAGCACATAGGG
>JABJVR010048517.1:0-24242 GCA_025773905.1 Chitala chitala
TAGCACCTGGTGTCCTGGGGGAACGTTGTTTTGCTTCACTGTGTACTGTACCAACTGTATATAGCTTAAAAGACAATTAAAAAACCACCTTGTTATATCAGTATTGTATTATTGTCTAAACTTACGATATGTTGGTTTTTGGTGGGAGCTGTGTGTTTCTTCAACTGCTGAAGAAATACAGTAATACATTTTGTACAGTGAATGTTCATTTGGGCAACACCGTGGCTCAGTGGGTAGCACTGTTGTCTCACACTTCCACGGTTGTGGGTTTTGAACTTGGCTCTCAGCACCATGTGTGTGGAGCTTGCATGTTCTTCCCACTCGGTCTCCGGTTTTCCTCTGAAAGACATGCAAGTCAGATGGATTTGGAAATCTAAATAGCTTTTAGTGTGGGTGTGTATACCCTGCCCTGTGCCCTGTGCTGCCCAGGACAGGCTGCAGACCACCCATCACGCTGCAGAAGATAAGTGGCTGGATGGATGGATGAAGCTGATTTTACACCGCATGCTGTAGGTTATGCTGCACTGTGTTATGGGTCTGTGAAAGCTTTGCTTACTTCATGTTACTTGTGCTGGAATGCCACTCTAGTGGTTATTGCTTAACTCCAAAAAAGTTGCCAGAGACTAACCCCTTCTTTTAGTCATTTGGAAACTTGTATGATGAAAGAGCTTAGCTTTCCAGTTAATAATAGAGGAGTTGGAACTCAGTGCAGAGTGCGGTAATTTGCTTACATTAGCACATAGTATGATTATCTCTGGTTTTAGCGTTGATTCTCTATCAGCCTTGAGTTTACTGTACTGAGTTTTATCTTAAAACATTCCTGGCTTTAGGGGAACATCAGTGATCTCGTCAAAGACTTTTGTGGGATCCAACAGAACAAGAAAATGAAGAGAAGGCCAGGTGTTTGTTTTGTCTGTGAGCACTTTGCATTATTGCAGGTGAAACACAAGGTGCTTTGTTGTGTTTCAGGTTTACATAGTAGTGCCTGTTAACAGAGACACAGCCTCACACACTGCTTTAGGATGCAGTGTTTCAACAGGCAAGAATAAAGATGCAAGGAAATCAAGGATAATAGGATCTGCACTTGCTTGGAGTTTCCCTAAATTCCCCAGCATTTGCTATTACGAGACATATGTGTCCCTAAAAACCCTCATGCAAAGTCACGCAATACAAATAACAGGGATTGGGGGTGTGGATGGGACCGATCCCACAAAATACTCAGACATATTTTTTCCCTCTGCGGACACTTCCATTAGGTTGTGTTGTTCCATGTCTGGAAGATGAACATGTGTGTGTGAAGGTGTCTTAAGCATTGCAGCGTGTTTGCCAGTCACGTATGAGTTAAGTCACGTTTCATACATAACAGCAGAAATGGGTGCGATCCGTTTTCCATGTGGGTTCAGAGGAGATGTTAGCCATACAAGAGACAAACTTCACCTTTGCGGTCTGGCTTGCGTTGCACACGGACATCGTTAGCTTGTTATTGAGAAATAAATGACACTGTGAGGAAACATAATGCTGATTAGAGATTAACGTGTTTCCTCAAATCAGTGTTATAACAACGAACGAGATGCGCGGACCTCCATAACTTGGCCGCGTTTTTTTTTCTTGTCTCCAGTTTTAATTTCCATTTTTTATTTTTCAGTAGCAGCCAATGCATTATGCAGTATGATCTACTGACAGGAGAGAAAGTAATTGCCACGGTTAAACGGGGCAGATTTCAGCAGGCTCCGAGTGTTTCGATAACGTTATGATGAAGAAGAAGCACTCTATTATGTGGATGCTCAGGTGGCACATGTCTGGTGTACCGTGTAATTGTTGAGTTGATAATCAGCCCAGTAATATCAGGCAATGAGATTGAGTTACAGACTCCTCTGTCTGGATTCTGAGTGCTTTATTGAGGCTCAGATAAATCCCAGTAGCGCATTAATTTCTTTTGTTTCTACTGTCACTGCTGAACGTACGTGCTGATCGCCAGTTGAAGATTTGAGCGATGCTGAAATATGAGTCGCTTCGGCTGGTTTTGCTTGTACTTTTGTTTTTGGGTGTTTGTTGCGTATTGACATGAGAAAAAGGGAAGTAACAAGACTGTATGCTCATAATAGCCACGATTAGGAGCTTTTCAGTGTCAGGGAGCTGTGGTCCCAGATAGCAAACGTTGTTACTTCAACATTGAGTTTTAGTCATAAAGATTGTTTTGTGGTTGAGGTTATGTTGAATTAACATTGAATTAACGACATTTGCTATCTGGGGTGTTTGTGCGCATCCTCGTACCGTCACGATGAGGTGATTGTGTGTGCGTTTAAAGACTATGCATTACGACTGCTGAATGTAACACACATCACCAGATTGTCCCAGTTGTCATTGGACAACGTTCGTTAAATTTGATTAGGTCTTCTATATCGTCTCACAAAAATGGCAGGTAGAACAGTATCTTATATCACTGAATAGATCTCATATGTTTTTGTTGAAGTTCTCAACAAGAATGAGGAAGATGTTAACTTGGCATCTTGTCTTTGGTTCTGAGACATAACTTCACATTGGGCAGTCTCTGCCCCTTCTCTCTTATCTGTGGATGTGTCTGTGGGTGTTATGCTCCCTACACAAAGACTGCAGCAGTGTGTGCTGTCTGGTGAGTTTGAAAGGCTCCTGATTACATAGTTACATTCATTCATTCATGCATTCAATCCTTCATTTTCAATCTGATTGTTAAAATTTGTGGTTTGGGGCCTGGAGTCTGTTCAAGACAACTTTAGATGCTAGGCAGGACACACGCGCACACACACACACACACACACACACACACACACACACACACACACACACACTTGCACAAGGGGGGGGGCATGCAGACAAAGATGGGATGTGTGAGGCAATGCCTGTGCATGTAATGTTATTAGCTGAAGTAAAGAAGTGAAAGACCAACCAAACACTGGGAATGTGAAACCGAAAGAGCCTCAGCTCTCCATTTGGGCGATGTTCCTGTGAGACATTGCTGTGCACGCTGCATATTTAAATGGCACCCTTTCAGTACCGTGGCCCCAGATTACAGGCAGATTGTGAGCAGCAGACGCTGGGTCACTCACGACTCAGAGAAGCTGCCAGCCTCTAGGTGTGAAAAAAATGTATCTTGCAACGGTAAAGCGGACATCTTAAACATAAAAAGGTTGCAAAGAATTTCTGTTAATTCGCTGTTTCAAGTTGTAATTTTCCTTTGAAAACAATGGTATCTAAAATATGAAATTGGAGCTGGACTGTATTAATTCAAAGAAGGCATCAGAATTTAACTCTGATTATATGTTAGGTAAGAGTGAGGACCGTTAAATGTTCCTCCCGTAAAGGTACATGTATTTGGAAGGGGTCGTCGCTGATGCATGTCTGTTCCTTCCGCATTATTGCAGCCTATAAACTACAGTAATGACAAGTAACTTGAATTAAGTGTTACTGTCCAGGTGGTCTGAATATACTGTGAAATGCTTGGCTTTGTTTGCATGTAACCTGAATCTGCTCACTGTTTTTCCAGGTGTCTGTAATGTAAGCTTTAGACTCTACCTTGGGCAAACGTGTTTGCAGAGCAGATAAATGTACAAGACTGGGCTTGTATATCTAACTTTGTTTCCTGGTTTGACTGGAAGTCATGACAGGCTCAGAACTGTCTGAAGAGAAGGGGTGTACCCAGGCCAGGCACCCAGGACTATTACCTGCAGCTTTGCCTCTGTTCCCAGTGTCCTCCTGAGGCTGAATATTGCTTACTCCTAATAAAATAATGCTGTTACAACACAACAGTTTTACACACTTTCCATTTTGAATTGAATTTAAAGTAAAACAAAAAATTACACCGTCTTCACTTGAGAATTAAACATGCTGCTTGCATTCCAGTGCGACTGTTGCCGAGGGCAGAGTCTGGCTTGTTTGGACCCTGCTCCTGAGCAGGGTCGGTCTGGGCCTGCTTTTGGCTCTGCAGTTGCTATACAGGGGTGCACACACCACGGGGCCAGTCCTGCAATTTGTGCAGATGCGAACCATGCATAAATGGCTGAAGCCCTTAAGTGTTATTTAGAAGAAAGGAATTTGTGATGCTGGGAAGTCTGAGGGATACTGGATATTGACAGATGGTGCCAAAGTGTGCCCAGTTAGAGTGGGCTGGCAGGAGTGGCTGATCTTATTGCAGACAGTGTCAGAGCTCTCTGATGCCTTTTTGCACTGTCTGGATCTGATGCCTGTATGAGACCTAACACAGTGTCATGAAACACCTTCATCCTGTCTAAATTTCAGTATGTATATGACTTTC
This sequence comes from Chitala chitala, assembly GCA_025773905.1. Taxonomy (NCBI): domain Eukaryota; kingdom Metazoa; phylum Chordata; class Actinopteri; order Osteoglossiformes; family Notopteridae; genus Chitala; species Chitala chitala. Next base: position 4,292 of record JABJVR010048517.1, read on the forward strand.
ATGAGCCCAAACCCAGTATTTTATAAAAGGGATGTTGAATATATGCTTATTTGTTACATGTATTTACATAAAGCAGGTTATTCAACAAAAAAAGTAATCTCCGTATAAAGATGATGCTTCCAATGTTACAGTCCTCGCCTTGACCGTCAATATGAATGTTTTCTCAAAGGGATGCACTTGCTGTACTGAGACAGTCATCATGCGCAAACAAAGGCAGATGTTGAAGGCTAATCCAGGAGACGTATACCAACCATTGAAATGCACCGCATGGTTAGAAAATCACCACAAACGCTTGTGATAAGCGTGCAATGCCAAGATCGTTATTGTGCACGCATGAAAGGCAGCGCTAGGTGCAGTGTGCTCCACCCACTTTAAGGTATCTTGAATGTGCCAAGAAAGGGAAAATGGGTGTTGTGAAATCCCACTCAGCCATTCGACAAGGCAGCGGCTTGGTTTCCTTGACAACGGGGCACAGCGAGCAGCAGTGACGTTTCAGCAATAAAAATAAAGTAGTGTACAGGTGTAAAGTGCTAGATACTCAGATGTCTGGCCACATAAAATCAGGTAATAAACAAATTTAGGTAAAGTTGTTGCAATTTGAACATCTGTTAACGGAGGTGTGCTGTGGAGAGGCTGTGACAATGACAGACTTGGCAAACATTCAGGTCTCAGGGGATGGCTGGCATTCTCCTGACTGGAGAATAGGGTCAGAGGTCTTTCCTCTATGCGTCTTTGCCCTAAAATGGTACAGGTGCGTTGATGGGGGAAGGGAGGGGCTAGCCGTGCCCCCTTCTCTTCACGCCGCACTGTGCAGTTCGTCCAGACAGGATGTGCAGGATGTGAGTCTGCTCCAGATGGTGCCTGTGTACAGTCTCTCCAGGATGGGCCTGGTCTGGCTCACGTTCACGTTTCTTTTTTTTCTCTTTAGCTGGCACAATTAGTGCATCTGCTGCTCTGCTTTCTGCACAAGGACAGGGATTATCTCTTTCCACTCTAGGGTGTTAGAGATGGTGTATCCCCAGAACCTGGACAACTCCAATTCGCCCGCTGCACTGGCAGTAGTTTCCAGGAAAGGGAGGGTTAATGGGGGTGTCAACAGGATGTCAGTCATCATGGGTGGTCCATGGGTGGCCTTCATGGGAATGTATCTGCAGAGAGCCAAGGTGCAGTTTGGTGGGAGCAGCAGGTAAAGATGAGGCTTTCTGAGGGTGTCATCGTGGGAGATGTGGCAGCAGTGGGTGTGTGGTTGGACTTGTGTGAAGGACCTGAAGAAGGTGGGAACCTTATACAGTCTGAGGGACTGGCTGAACAGGGTTAGCTGGTCAGCACAGTGTGTCAGTGGAGGATCAGGAGACCTGGTCAGGGTGGACTGCTTTGGTGTGTGTCCTGAAGATCATGAAGAGGAGAGTTAGGGGAGGGCATTGTCTGGCTGATATGGGAATAGAAGGGGAGAGCTGTGATCTGGGAGCTTGTGTGATCTGTGATCATTACGAGATTCTTTGTTCTTTAAATTAGCTGTGAAACTCGTTTGGCTTGTTTGATGGACACTGGGATGTTGTTGAATGAAGGGGAATGGGGGTTTCATCTGTGAAGGTTTTAAGCTCTCTAAGAGAGTGTCAGGGTCATTATTAGGCAACTGATGTTACAGCACGTTCTTGAATTGGACTTTCACAGACTGTTTTGTTAAGTCAAGATTTAGAATTGTTGTGTTTTACAACGTCTCAATTCCACGGTAAGCCCCTCTGACCTTGAAGTGAAAGGACGCAAGTTTTCCTACAGTAGCTGCAGAAACAACTTGTGTTAAAAATGCCCCTGTCTTTGAAGACATCCTCAAACTATTTATGATTTTAGAGATCTGGAAATGCCTTCTTATTACTTTACATCGTGAACAGCGTCTGCCTGGTGTTTCACTGGTGGCAGACTTGAGGTTCATGGCCTCGTGTGGTTGGAGTGGCACATTACTGCAGGTAGGTATTGCAGGTCCTGCATGCTGAAGGACTTTAATGTAAGGTGGCATATTCACATATGTGAGCGAAACTGCAGTAATTTTTTTCAGCTGGAAGCTGTTATTTGACAAAACAATGGGTAATTCGTTCGGTTTGAATGCAATACTGCCACACTGACCATAAGTGAACTGAATAGCCAGTTTCTTTGCACTGGCTGGCTCATTGTGCTGTTATGGTAGGAGTTGAAACCACGGTTCTGTTCTATTTTAGTTCGTCAAGACTGAAGAACAGCGGATCAGCTCTTGACAAATTAATAACTGCTCTTCATTATGCAGGTGTCCTCCCAAACAAGACGTGCAAAACACAAGAACAGCATTCATTGGCTCACACGAAAAGAAACAACATGTCCCTCTATTGCTTAGTATTTTGTGCCTGCATTTGAAATTACAATTTCTGCTGTTTTAAAAGTCCCATGTGTTTTGGAACTGGTACGACGAGACGTAGAAGGTCTAGATGACCTCTACACTCCAGATTCTCACAGACAGATAACCTCTGTCCTGGCCTTTCCCCATGTCCTTTTCCTCCAGACCTGTCAAAGAACAGGTTCTCAGAAATTCCTCCGGAGGTCTGCCTCTTTGCCCCACTCGAGTCACTGAACCTGTACCACAACTGCATCAAGAGTATTCCAAACGCCATTATCAACCTCCAGATGCTGACCTACCTGAACATCAGGTGCGTATCCAATATCATCGTTCAAATTACATTTAGAGTAGCTGGGGAAAGTCTTCAGTTAATAAAACATTTAAGCTTTATATAAACTCTGAATTAACAGAAGTATAATAATTTGTAATTTACATTCCAAACTGCAGAGTTCTATATTGGGTGCTGTAAATGAGAATTTTTAAAGGTGTTTTTTGTTTTCTAAAGACCTGATATGCAAGCAGGCATGTTACAAAGTCAAACTATATGAGGTTCACATCGTCTTTTAAACTGGCATTTTTTTTTTTTTGGTGTAGTTTATGTCTTATGCACTATTTTGCAGTTGGGAGGGAGATATTTATTTCCTTTTTACAGTTCTTTGTAAGTGCCCCCTATATGTGTTACATTCTCATATGTGGCATGACTTATGGGGTTTAAAAAGCTGAGTCAAAATAATTTGAGATCTAAAAATTCAAGACTTTTGTAACTGTTTTTACATTTCTACATGTTGCTTTTAGAGGTAGTCTACATAACGCATATTTCAACCGATAGCTTTTATTCAGGTTTCATAGCTCATAAAACAGTTTGATGTTTAGTCAGATTTTGGACTTCCTACAACAGTATAACTTTAGGTCAGATTTCACACTTTGTCTTTGCACTGAGACTTGTATAATTTTTGTCATTTGCAGTCGCAACTTGCTGTCAACGCTGCCAAAATACATGTTTGACCTTCCACTTAAAGTGCTGCTTGTGAGCAACAACAAGCTGGTGTCCATACCTGAAGAAATTGGGAAGTGCAAACAGCTGATGGAACTGGTAAGGCACATCGCCTGTCAGGAAGAACAGCAGCTGTCAGGCAGAGTAACAACAGCTGACAGGCAGAGTAATGGCAGCTGTCAGGCAGAGTAACAACAGCTGACAGGCAGAGCAATAGCAGCTGTCAGGCAGAGTAATGGCAGCTGTCAGGCAGAGTAACAACAGCTGTCATGCAGAGTAATGGCAGCTGTCAGGCAGAGTAATAGCAGCTGTCAGGCAGAGTAACAACAGCTGACAGGCAGAGTAACAACAGCTGTCAGGCAGAGTAACAGCTGCTGACAGGCAGAGTAATGGCAGCTGTCAGGCAGAGTAACAACAGCTGTCATGCAAAGTAATAGCAGCTGTCAGGCAGAGTAACGGCAGCTGTCAGGCAAAATAACAGCAGCTTTCAGGCAGAATAAACAGCACCTGTCAGGTAGTGTGTCTCAAACTGTATATGCTGCAATATGTTTTCCTGGCCCTTGTGTACGTACTTGTCTGTTTGTAATTTAGATCATGTTTATATGGCAGTTTCCTTGACTATTTTAATTTCGACTGGCGTAGCTACTACATAGAATGACTGGCTTTATTTATTTTATGAGCAGATGTAATTGTCCAAAGCTATTTCTTTTAGTCCTCAGTTTTCAGTCATGTACAGAGTTGCTTTTTTATACTGAGCAGACTTGTGAAACCTACAGTCACAGCTCCAGCATAATCCAAACTGAATCAGTTAAATAATTTTATTCCTGTGTGTAAAGCTGTATCTCTTCGTCCTGAGCTCATCTCAAAGTGTGCACACAGGTGTGTCTAATAGGACAGGAGTAGAAACACTGGTGTAGTAAGCACATGTACCCTCTACTTAGGACATCAGCTGTAATGAGATCCAGGCCCTGCCCTCCCAGGTGGGAAACCTCCACTCCTTGCGGGAACTCAACGTCCGCAGAAACTGCCTTCATGGCCTTCCAGAAGGTATAGATAATAATCTTGGGACTTCCTCCAGTGTACTATTCATGGATTTTTTAAATTCACATTTCTACGCACTGCATTTTACAAATGGTGTTGTTCAAGACTGTTACATTTCTGATCCATTTATGCATCCACACCTTCTCCAAATGTAACTGTACTGTTGTCCAGGAGAACAGTGTGAGAACACCTTTGGAAACCTGCTTCTTACTCCTTGTTTTAAATGCTGTGATTCTGCTTGTGGCACTAGTACGTGTCAAGACACATGTCTTTCACTTTATAGTTCAGTCTGCACATCAGCTCTGCGTGTTGTGTTGCTACCAGTCAGCCGTGTGTTCTCAGTATCCCCCCCCCCCTTTCTCTACCACACCCTCCTCAGGTCTGGCTCACCTGCCGCTTGTCACTCTTGATTTCTCCTGCAACAGCATTTCAGAGATCCCGCCCGTCTTCCGTAAACTCAGGCACCTTCAGCTCCTTGTCTTAGACAACAACCCCATGCGCTCTCCTCCGCCACAGGTGTGTGGCAATGCTGTGTTTTATCACTGAGAAACGGAAAAGCCTAGCGGGTCACGGAGGTCAGCAGTGTCCAACAGTCACGGTTAAGCAAGCTCTGGGCAGGTGCTGAAGAGCGATTAAGTGTTTTCATGCTTTTGGGGCATACTTTAAAAGGATGGATTTATGCTATACACAACCTAAACACTTTCCGTGTTCAGCAAACATTTAAGTGAAACTGCATTAACATTTCAGTCAGTCAAAATTAATTACTGGTAAACTTGTGTAATAAATAATTTAAGCAACTAATTCCTGTGCTTTGAGCTACAGTGAAGTCTGGAGGCCAGGCTTCACTATGAAGATACAGGCCTGTTATACTCAAGCAAACTGATACTTCACTGCCCTCTAGAGGCAGTTTCTCTTTGTACTGCTTTGTCCCACCCAATCTCAATATAGATACTGTTCATGTTGCTCTAATGTATTTTTTTGTCTCAAATGACCAATCTTGCCATTGAACTGAGCCCATTCATAGGGCATTTGGTGCATGTGACATCTTAAGTGCTGTAACTGTTTCAGGTCTGCCTTAAAGGCAAAGTGCACATTTTCAAGTACCTGAACATCCAGGCATGCAGGGCAGAGAGGAAAGCCAGCGGCCACGAGCTGGCGACTCTGAGCAGGCGCTGCCTTCCCCCGCCCCTGACAGGCAGGTGAGTCTGCATCTTCCCTTTGTTTTAACTAGGGAAACATCAACTGTTCTCAAGGAGCAGACGTGGGCCTAATTAAATGGGTGCGCTTTTTGTAGACATGAACATTGAATGGACTTACTCTGTCCTGCTGCGCTAAATTAAAATTAATGGGTCTGTGTGTTTCACAAGTTATAATTATATAGTTCAGTTATACATTAGTTTATGTAAAAAAATATATATATAAATAAAAAAAAAACTGGTCAGTCATCTTCTACACTGCTGAATCCTGTTAAGGGTCACAGGACGCCTGGAGCCCATCCCAGAACACATAGGACACAGGGCAGGGGACACCAACCCACCACAGGGCACACACACACACACACACACACACACACACACTATGGGCAGTTTGGACACACCAATCAACCTAACCTGCATGTCTTTGGACTGTGGGAGGAAACCGGAGAAAACCCACCAAGCACAGGGAAAACATGCAAACTCCACGCACACAGACCTAGGGTGGAAATCGAACCCCAGGCCTGGAGGTGCAAGGCGACAGTGCTAACCACCACACCACTCTGCCACCTTATAAAAAAATTTGTTTATATATAAAAAAAATGATATATATACATATGTACACCTACTCAATAAACAGTGAAGGTTTATGATGTAAGAAAAAATTTACGTGCATAGTTAAATTTTTCTTAATCTACAATGGATTGACACCCGCTTTGTGCCCTGTGATACCTGGGATAGGCTCCAGGCCCCTTGTGATCTTGCATTGGATAAGCAGTGTGGAAAATGGACAAATGGATGGATGGTTGTTAAGCAGGATGTGTGGGTTAAAGATCCTGTTTACCAGATCAGTGTCTCTTTTTTCTCATTCTGTCCAGTATAGAGGATTTTTACCCCAGCAAGAGCCACGGACCAGACTCTGGCATAGGCAGTGACAATGGTGACAAGAGGCTCTCGGCCAATGAGGTGAGTACTGGCACAGTGGTGCCCACATGAACCACAGCCTTGTTGCCGTGGCAACATTGGTGCCGCATTTCCACGTGCCTCAGGCATCTCTGTTTGAGACCCCAAGTAAAGTTGCACAGGGAGAGTGGACAGTGAGAGTAAAACTGCAGGACCACGTGCTCTGGTTATACGGGTGACCACCATCGATGCAGATGTGCACCTTGACACATCAGATGCGTGCCGCACGAGTTTCATGCTCGTTGTGTTGGTTCATGGTCATGTGTTTGTTTTTGAGTGTCTGTCAGCATTATTCCTGGTATTGTTATTTTTGTACGTGTGGTTGTTTTTCCCTTGTAGAATGACACCTGAATTCTTATTGCATATTGGCCTGTTTGTTGAAACTCCACTCCACACCCCAGTTCTTGAGTAAACCAGTGTCCTCCGGCTTAATGTCATTCTACTGCTTTTATCGTGTCTTGATGAACAATAAATGAAAAGTTGCCAGAAATCTACCACAGTTCCTCCGTTCACTCACAGTGACAATTTTGAAACAATGATGGATGTGTTTTTGAGGGGAGCAGTTAATGATTCTCTGAGTTGATTTGACGATAACGTGAGTCCCGCTGGTTATCCACAGAAGTAAAACGAGCCTGTCAATAGTTTTGTGGCTCTTTGTGTACATAGGAATTGAGCTTTAGTGTCTCAGTTGTGTGCTTTTCCTAAGGGCGGGTTCAAACCAGGTGCATGTTACAACGACTGACTGCACACCTGTAGTCAATGTGTCACATAGTGTTACAGAACTTCAAGTGATCCAAGTGAATATGTGATGCTTGTATAATGCATACCTGCCAGGCTTTCTGTAGTTTCGTCATTATTACTGAACATAACAGTTTAACGTTTTAATTAATAATGTGGAATGTAACTGGTGTTGTGTAATCATTAAGATGAAGTTTATGACTAGGTTAATCAAGATGTTGTGTAAGAATCATATAGGCAAAAATAAATCAATCATTCAGTCAATCAATCAATCAACATTTATTTATTGCACTTATTAAGAACTGAAAGTTGACCAAAGCGCTTTACACATCACATAAAATAAGACATACAGTAAGAAGTATAAAATTGCAAAAAGAGTAAAAACTGTATTAAGAGAAGTAAACACACAATTAAACATAGAATAAAAGAGAATATTAAGAAGCGCACACAAAATATGTCAGCTCACCACTGGAAACTAAAAGGCAATGTAAGTAAGTAAGTCTTTAATTTGGATTTAAAAGAGGTCAGATCTATAACAGAGCAAATGTCAGAGGGTAAAGAGTTCCAGTCTGTCTCTTGTTTTGGGTAGGAGAGAGTCAACGCAAACGAAACTCTGCGTGTACAGGTATCAGACTAAACGAAACCCAGACTGGCTTTGCTGTTCACTCAGACCGATGGTAAAATCGGTGATCTCATTGCCGTGTATGCGCCGCACTGGAGAAGGGACACGTGGGACCCTAACCTGTTGCTGTCGTCCATCCCCCGGCAGCCATCCGATGACGACACAGTGAGCGTCCACTCCCAGGTGTCGGAGATGCAGCGGGACTCGCTTCGTGCTGAGGTGTACCCACTGAGCGCCAAGCATGACTCAAGTAAAGAACCAACAACGTACCCCTCCCGCACATGCTTCGCATGCAGCCAGAAACAGCTTGCTCTCACACCTATTTTACGTTTACACGTTGTGTTTTGTTATCGGCTTGGCTTAATAAATCCTCTTAGCAAACATGAGACACGAACAAACAATCTTTGGATGCTTGGCAGATACTTGAAGCTGAGGTGGTGTGTAAATTCATGGTCACCATAGATTAGGCATTGCATTTGAAAGGACATAGCATCAACAATTTGGGTATACATTTTTGAAGCTGGCACAAGCCCTACCTTCTGCTATATATGGAATATTTGGTACAGTACGCTGGTATAGTACTGTGTGTGGTTGTTTACCTGAAGAAAGATAGATGTCATTCCTAAATCATGTTAAAAAACATTTATGAAGTAATATCTTTTCCGTTAATTAGCGTTTTTTTCAGGGAAGCTCTTGCAAGAGTGCTGTAAGGATGTGTTGCAGCATGTGTGGTTTCTTGATTCCAGCCACTGAAAGCATTTCCTCCTGTCTGCAGACTTGTAGTCTTGTGGACAATCTTTCTTGCATGGGGGTGTTGTTACCCATGTTCCCACTGTCCTGTTCACATTTAAATACAAATGCATGAGCCACTGAAAACCAGAAGCCACCGGCTTGCGCCTTGAACATGTGTCCCACGTGCAGGTCCTTTCATCATGCTGTTTCTCCATAGATCGGGACTCCAGCGAATTCACTGACCTCACTGCTGAGGAGGAGGAGGGAGAGGTGGCTGTGACGCAGGGGGAATCTTCACAAGGCACCGATTACTTGTCCTGCATAAAGGTTAGGGTGAAACAGTACAGACTGCTGCACTCATAGGGACATGCTGCTGTTTAAACTGTTCATTTGCATGTGTTGAAAAGGAAGTGAAAGGTTTGAAAAGGAAGTGAAAGGTTTTTAACAGCACCAGTAGCAGAATAAGTGTCAGTATATTAGCGTATTAGCCATGCAAGGGCACAGTAATATATAATTAGAAAAAAGACAGGTGTTCAACAAAGGTTTTTACACCAAGCAATCTTGTATAGGATTAAAAAAAATGAATAATGTTTACTGGAATTCATTTGCATGTGTGGGCAGTCAGTTTGTCAGAAATTAATGCTGACAGCAGCCATCATACCTGCTGGAGTTTTATTGTGCCCTTCAGGCTTGTGTGCTGAGATTTGGATTAAGATCAGAAAATGTGGTGGATGGGAAGCACATAGGAGTCAGATGGGGTTGTCTCAGCGAGCATTAGTTTGAGCAGGTATCGTGCAAAGAGTGTGCAACAAGCGCAGAATATTTGTACGGTAAATGTTTGCATCCCCTTACTTTGAAATGGTAAGAAGAGTGAAACAAAGATTTTTTTGTCATCAGTACAGTATTTAATGCACATTTTGTTGCTATAAATCATCAAAAGTAACAAAAATGGTCAAGGAGTGTACAAAAAGAAAGTTAGTAAAATAATTAAAATTGTATCAGTGCAAAAGTTTGCACCCCCCTTGATAAACCCTCTCATATAAAAAAGACTGTCAGCACTTTATGCAAGTGGCAACATTTTCATGTATTACCGCTGTTGTTGGTGAGAAATTTATGATAAATGTTTTCGTTACAGCCCTTGATAACTTTATTGCCGTGAGCTGTTAATTTTTATTAAATCCATGATAATGGAGCCCCTGGATTCATGTGGAGAAAAGCCTCTGGCTCTTAGGTAATCTGGCTGGGCTCATGGATGGTTTTGAGGTCACATCTCTGGTACCAAAGTGCAAACAAAGGTCAACCATTAGTGGGTACTTGCCTGAAGGCTGGGGTTCTTTTTTTTCGAATACTGAGAAAATTTTTGTTTTTTAGGAGTTAGAGATGGTGCTTCACCGGTCCCATTATGCTGAAGATAAAGATTCTTCTAAAGAGGAATCATGGTAAGATGTCCGCCCTTATCCAACAGTGTGCCCCAGGTTTCCTGACTGCGCAGATTCCCGAATGTGCCATCCCTCTGCCTTTTAGTTCTGAGAGGGGGCACTTTTCGGAGGATGATGACGTCGAGGAAGAGGAGGAGGATGATGAACTTAAGGAAGTGACCGACCTAAGGAGGATAGCTGCCGAACTTCTTGATCAGGAACATGATAGGTGTGTTCAAGAACTGGCTTCACCCTCTCTCTGATGTGGTCAGGCCCTCCATACCAGCTTTGACCCCAACTTCCCTGAGCACAAACAAAAATGTACCTGAAAGGAATTTACCAGCTGGAAGGGCTTTAATGGGAACTAATTTTAAATGGCGTTCTGACATGACCTGCCTGCTGGGCAGGGTGTCTAAAACAGCTGTTTAAACCTGACCCGCCAATCCGCAAAAAAAGGAAAAATCAGGAAGCCAGATTTTTTATAATTTTTAATTTTGTCAATTTAAGGTAAAAATATATGGGGAATCCTCTGAAATCTTCTTCGCTTATCTTTCTGAAAGTCTTTAAAACCTGATCTTTGCTTCCTTAGTTATTATTATTATTATTGCTATAATTTATTTTATTTCTCTTTTTTGTTTGCTTGTCCTTTGCCTACATTTACCAAACATGTAGGGGTGCGTTTCAACTCTAGCAGGTTGACCGTCTGGCTGTACAGTTGCAGTGAATGCATCCTGGCTCTGACTCTGACTATGAAGAAGTGAAATCAGACAGAAATGTCTGTTAGTGTTGTGTACATCCTGCTTAATCTGGTCTTGCCCAGGCTTGGACTCATGGGATAGGTTCCTGGCAACCAGGATATGCAGGTTTTAAACTAATGTATAAATAAGTGATACCAAAACATGCTGATTATCTAAATGAGTGTGATGTCACACTGGATGCCTGAAAAGATAGAAGATAATGTTATATAGTGTTTAGCTTTAATATTTACAGTAATACTGATTCCAATGAAATAAAGCAATTGCTGTTGTTGTGTTGGTGCTGCTGTTTTTTCCATGGTGTTCAGCCCCCCAGGTCAGCCACATCCACACATCCTCCCATGTCTGGGTATTGTCCTCTTACCTGGATTTTTGATGCAACTCTCAGTGTTATCCCTTTCTACTTTTACAGTTGAGATTCCAGGCATACAGAGAGTGTAAGGGCAGATATTCTGTGACTGTGTGTGTGCGCACGTGTGTATGTGTGTCAGAAACAGCATGTATGAAACTGTCTATGTATATAATGGGGTGTGTGTGACGGTGTGCAGTATGTATATGTGACACTTTGTGTATGTGTCTGTATAATGGTGTGTGTGTGTGTGTATGTGTGTGTGTGTGTGTGTGTGTGTGTGTGTGCGTGCGTTCTTGTGTGCGTGCGTGCATGCGTGCCATACTGCAGGCTTACTGATCAGCATTAAGACCGTAACACTGGAGAAGTTTGACTCATATTAGCTGTAGTTACCTGCTGAAAAAGATAACATATAACGATAATTTCAGCCCACATCTATGGTCTGTATGGTACTCAGCTGAGGTCGACCTTGATTTCCAGGTGCCTCAGTCCTTCAGAAAATGGAACGAGCTTTATGGAAAGTTCCCTCTTGGGAATTGCCAGGTACAGAGAAAACATTATTCTTGTGTCATGTTTACCAGAGGACCTTTGTTATCTAAAAGCGTCCACTGTGCTTTAGAGCCTTTTCTCAGAGGAGCAGTGTCCTCAGGGCTCAGGACTTGCCTGTACAACTGGTGCAGGTTTACTTGAAATTGTGTGAAATCGCCCAGCGGAGATTGTTCTGAAGAAATGAAAACACTTCAGCATTTCAGTCAGATAGTCTGTGCATACGTCAGCTTCACGACTGTTGTATAGAAAGTATTCACAGGTGGCATCTTGAAATTAAAGACACAATTAAAAGGCTGTTTCTGCTTTTTTTTTTTTTTTTTTAGTTCCTCTATGGATGAAGAAAGTGCTGCAGGTCCTTTCCTTGATGACCAGGCAAGTTATTTCAGCATTAACTAAACAAGACATTCATAGCTCTTCTGGTGTGGCCTGGTGGCTTAATGGGTGGCACGTCAGGCTGGGAGGCAGAAGTCTCTTGGTTTGAAGCCCACCTGCTGTGTATGTTCTTGAGCAAAACACCCTTCACTAGCTCATTGTCACTTTGGATAAAAGAATCTGCTAAATGAATAAATGCGATAGTTTTAGGTTTCATGGTACTTAGGCGCTTTTCAGAAATACTAAGTTATGAGAAATCTTTTGAAAGCACAATAGTTCACGCTCGACCACACGTCACCTTTTGAAGATGGCCGTAGTTTTGTGCCAAAGCAGATGTTGGCGGTGTCTACTGTGGCCATATCGTTACAAAATCTGAAACATTGCAGTAAAATCCAGAGGTATTTCTGGCCAGTGTTTATGGGTTTACAAAGCAGTGTGTGTCAGAGAGTGTGTTTGATTGGGTATGACCACACTGTCCAAACCAGCAGTCACCACCATAATCATTTTGGTCACAAGGTTTTGACTGAGGTGTAAACCAGTCAAGTAAGCAATGTGATATTTCAACAGTATGTATTTCAAAAGACAATGGAGGAACATTTGACTGATTTAAAAATCCAATAAACATAGGCTTGAGTAATTGTTTTGATGCAAATTTCACAGCTGTAAATTATTTTGCGGTTTTGCAGTGGGAATATCACCAGTTGGTACTCAGGACATTATCAAACAAATGTAAAAATACTAAACCTGGCAGTTGTGAGGCCTTTGGAATGTTTGAAACACTTTATCTTCCCTGGTCCTGTTTCATAATAGAAACTAAAGTTTTCATGAAAAACAAGGTCTTCAAAGAACTGCTCTTGCTTCACACAAAGTCTGTTTCTCGTTCCACCTAAATTAAGTTTGTGGTAAAACCTCTCCGTCACTGAAGAATGAACGGCAGCTGTTTCGTTATTAACTTAACCAGACCCCCAGTTAATGCAAACCTAGCAGCTGGGCTGTTTCATCCTGACAGCAGTTCAGAGGAACTTAGGGGCACAGAACTCTGATGTTTGGTGTTGGCCAAGAATGCAGCGGCGCCTCTTCAATGGGCAGGCACGTGTCACCTGCTGTCTGCGCACGTTGTGTTAAAGGAGGAGGGCGGCCTCCAGCAGCCAGCGTGGCGGCAGTTTACATGACGCCAGTTCTGGGAAAGCTTGAAATGACTTCCAGCACATCTTTCAGGGGTAAATACAGAGCCTCACATTGGCAGCTTGACCCTGGGTGTAGCAGGAATGCATCGTGGGAACTTTTCACACACTCTAACCGTAGCGAGTGATATGAACAAGTGCAGCTGTATTGCATGATTAAATGCTTGTTAAGTTTTAAATGAGAAAATCTGGCAAAACAAGAATCACTAGAATGGTATAGTTAGGGTCTGTGTGAATTGCATGAGGTTCTTTTGTCTGATGAATTAAGGTAATGGGGTCGAGGTGATAAAATGCAATCGTGTTTGGTAGGAAAATGTCTCACACCTTTAGCAAAGCCTTTTATAAGTCATAAGAAAGATCCATCCATCCATCATCTTAACTGCTTATTCCTGGTGAGGGTCACAGGGAAGCCTGGAGTCCATTCCAGAGCACATAGGGTGCAGGGCAGGGGACACCCAGGGCGGGGCGCCAACCCACCACAGGGCGCGCACACACACACACACTACGGGCAATGTGGACACACCAATCAACCTAACCTGCATGTCTTTGGACTGTGGGAGGAAACTGGAGCACCCGGAGAAAACCCACCAAGCACAGGGAGAACATGCAAACTCCACACACACAGACCCAAGGCAGGAACTGAGCCCCAGGCCTGGAGGTGCGCGGCAACAGTGCTAACCACCATGCCACCATGCCACCCTCATAAGAAAGATATGGTTGAAAAACACAACATCCGGTCTCAGAAGTCTCCAGCCAAAGGCAAAATGTAGAGTTAGTATTTCATCTGAGCAGTAACTCTCTTTAATGCTGTGGGGGAGACAATACAGTCAAGGTCGGGAGACCACAACACTTCAGACAGTAGTACCTCATAATAGGCTGCATTGCAAGTCAAATGATTCCAGTGTCTGTCGACTCCCACATGCTGTGCACTGTGAAATGCTTAATAAAAGATTAGTGGTCATGATCAGTTATGTAGCGCATGCTCTAACAGTTTGCATTGGCGTGTCAACGACTTTCTCTTCAAGCAACTTGTAGGCCACCTTTGGGTAAGTTGTTATATTTTGTCAAAATGACTCTGATAGAGACAAGGACAGAGGATATACAAAGTATGTTTGCTCAAAGAGTTCTTTTCTGCATCCCGTGTTTTTGGTTGTTCTCCTCCATTGTCATCCGACTTTACATTAAATTTTATTTTAACATATACAGACAGCTGTAATTGTTTTCTGACACCTGTAATTTGTAGTATGTTCCCGTAGAACACCTTGAGGCAAATCTGTTGCGGAAGGTGCTACATAAATACTATTTGACTTTGAATCAAAATTGACTTTTCAGCATCTTGAGTTTTAATTAGATTTCCTTAGAGGAGTGCCTAACTTAGAGTTAATGCCCAAATGTAGCTATAGCACCAAGTGTGTCATCAGGCAAAACAGGGGCCATTGAATTTCTTGGTAAGAGGACACAAATTTCTTTAGAAATGGTGGATAGCAGAATTTGCAGGAACAAGACTGAAAAGCCAGTACTCACTGTCGGTCATAGGAATATGTCATTATCTGAAAGTAATCACAATACCTTCTCTGTAAAACATGGCGACAAGCTGTTAGGCTGAGATCAGTTATAAGGACACAGAATGAAATGGATAGCCAAGGTTAAAGAAAGTTTAAACACAGAGCACATTGTAGGGGTTTGGGAGAGAGGGGAGGGGAGTGGGGAACTTCAGAGTTCCTCAGAAACATGATTCATGCCGTCTTTCCTCAGTAACCTAGCTGTTTAAATTCCAACAGGCCTGAAGCCTTCTTCTTGTGAGCTAGACTTTATCACCTCAGGTGTCTTTTGGCCTGGATTTGGTGATGTTGCTTTGAAAACACAGCTGACTGACTTAACTCTGTTAAATTTCTCTCATTGAAAACCCACAATATTTGCATTTGGGAAAGATTTTTTTGTTGTTGATAAAGATTGAGCTAAAATTTTTTTGAATCGATTGTTGAAGGCATGAATGGTTTTTCCTGACATACTTGTGTCATTTGGATTATCAGTAATGCGAACAGATGTCCTGTAGGCTGTATTATTGATATAGCTAAATATTTTACAGGTCTTGAGATGAAAAAAAAAATTCTGGCACATTTCATTTGTATGTACTGGGAATTCATTTTGTGAAATGTTGCCAAGTATAATTGTCACATTTGTTTATCGGGTGCTTTCAAGTGTAATTTTTGCTTTAAACCTGACTGGAAAATATGAAATTGTAATGAAATAAATATTACATTTAAAGTCACTAGATTTATTTTTTATTTATTAAATAGGATGGAGTGGACTCTTCAGACGGCAACACGTTGTTTGGGTTAAAACCAAGATCAGGTAAGGGCCGAGGTTTTGAATTTAGAGTATAATTTTTTGCTATTTTTTAGACTTTATACAGTAAATGGTGTGATGCAGTATGTTGATAACCCACACCAATCACCAATACTTTTTTAATCACATTGAAAAAAATGAAAATTTAGTTTATACCATTATTAGTATGTTTGTATTTCGAAGGTTTATTATTTTTTAATCTGTTTTGTGCTTAATAAATGTGCTTAACCATCCATCCATCCATCCGTCCGTCCGTTATTCAACCATTCGTCCCATTCAGGGTTGCGGGTGGCATGGAGTCTTTTCCATTCGGCCTGCACAGGGGTCACCCTTGAAAGGGTACCAACCCTTTGTAGGGCACAGGCGTGCGTGCGTGCTCACACACAACGCATACACACAAAGTTGTGTGTATGAAATAAAAGTTAGGATTACTTGCAGCTGAAATGTGTTTTCCCACACTTTGGTAGATGTAAGTTATGCGATGATAAAACAAAGGAAATTTTAAAATGAAATTCTGGGTTATGTTTATGTGAGGCTATGCATGTGAGAGGGATAGTGGTGGGGCTGGAATTCCCAGTTAAATAGACCAACTCTTTATTGTAAGCAGACAGTAAAAAAATAATTACTGAGTATTATAGGTTTTTTCATACCAGAACAGTTGCAGAGCATGCCACAGCATGGAAAGGCAGAAATGCAACTAGCCTCATATTATCAGCAAGTTACATGGAAATGCGCTCTTCAAAACGCCCAGCGTCCCAAAGGCATGCAAACACTGCACTGCGCTTGATGTCAAGGGCTGTGCTGTCTTTTTTTTAACTAGGAGCAGCTCGATGTGGCAAACACATGGCAGTGTTTATTTAACACTGAGAGGGTTTATGTGGGAGAAGTTCGCCGTCGTCTTTGCTGTGGTCAGCATTGGAGAGGCACGTTTCTCTTTCAGCACTTTTTTCCCCCGGTTTTTTGGTTGACTTTTTTGGTTTCTCTTCAGGTTGTCATGAGCAGGGAAAGAGGGTGTTGCAATGTGCACAAAAGTGTTTAAAAAGAAGTTAGGTGAGAGCCCAGTAAATGCTGAAACAAGCTAAACAGACAGTCTCTCCTCTGGATATGTAATATCTGTGTAGAGGTGAAGCCTCCTACAGTGCTAAAGGGATCTGGTGAGTACAGTGGGAGAGTAATCTTTTGTGATGCTTTGTGACACCCGCTGTCAACGGTCTGATTATTGTTATAATTTTGGTTATTACCATTTCACCTTCAATATACAGGGCAACATTATTCAATTCAATTTTATATAGCGCCTTTTACGACATGGTGACTCAAAGTGCCTTACAGAGGCAATTGCAGGTCTTACGGAATAACAGCACATTACAGGTTTTCTCTTTATAGCTACATACCCACTTGTTGCTGTATTGTTGGAGACGTGCCACAGCTTACAAGTTGGAATACACTGGCATCTTTCTTTAGAAATGCAGGCTTGACAAAACCTGCTATAGTGCTGACACTGTTGCCAGGAGTTGTGCGATAAGAGTTCACGGTAGAGTATTGGTGGAGTTCACAAGGGTTTGTGGTGTTCCAGTGAGCTGCTAGCTCAAGATGGCAACGATTGGTTGAGGTTTTGGAGTGTTTGGAGGCTGAAGTCATCGCCGGTAACCAGGGTGTGGTGTAGCAGGGGCGACTACAGCTTGAACTTGCAGCAATGCAACCCAACAAAAGGATTAGCCCACTGAGATAAAGACCAGAGTCCCAGACTTGGGGGAGTAATCGCACTCTTGTCCTGACTACGGGGGGATTTGCACCGTAACGCTTTCACATTTGTGACAGCGGCAAATTAAAAAGTTAACTGTGATCAATGCTGTATGATTAACCACCTACAACCTCCCTGTGCTTCAGTTCAGAGGCTTCCGTCACCCATGTGTGGCTTGAGGCTAATGGGTGTATCACCAGTGCATTTAATGCCGTGTTTGCTGTCTGTACTCGTTTACTGTTTCACTAAATTATGTTATAGCACACTTAAGGGAAAGTGAATTTTTACTGGACAATAATCTTAAAATGATGCAGTGCTCCCTAAATTTAATTAACGTTTTACAGTGTTTTTGGCTTTTGAGGTGTTTTTCAGCATGTATGTGTGTGTGTATTTGTTGTATTGCTGTACCTTGTAAAGCATCCTTGAGCCTGGGAAAGGTGCTATATAAATTAAACATATTATTATTATTATTATTATTATTATTATACAGCTAAATTGTCTACATGCATTGAGCTCACCTTAAGAGCAGCATTGGGTAATTGAGAATTGCAGTACTAACATTTACTATTACAGTTTTGAGCTGTAGAGTGGCCTCTGTTTTTCACAGTGGTTTGGCACCTTGATTTTTTTGCTGTGGTACCATGATTTAAGGGAAACATTCACGTCTTCTTGAATTGTTTCAGCGTTTTCCAAAGGAAGCTCTCAGGAGTACGCAGCCACAGATCCTGGATTTACAATTCGGAGGAAACTGGAGCACATAAGAGAAGAAATGGAGCAAGTGCAGGTCCTCCGACAGGTGGAGCCCCTTCTGTTTCTTCTCAGTGATGTCATCACTCCTGATTTACACTACTAGTCAAAAGTTTGGACACATCTTCTTATTCAGTGGTTTTTCTTTATTTTATAGTTTTCAACATTGTATTAATACTGAAGGTAGTGAAATTATGACAGAACAAATATGGAATTATGTAGTCTCCAAAAACATGTTAAATAACCAATAATATGTTTTATATTTTAGATTTTTCAAAGTAGCCACTTTTTCCTTTGATGACATCTTTGCAAACTCTTGGCATTCTGTCAGTCAGCCTCATGAGGTAGTCACCTGGAATGGTTTTCCAACAATCTTGAAGGGGCTCCCAGAGGTGTTGAGTACTTGTTGGCTTTTTTTCTTTCACTCTCTACTCCAACTGATCCCAAACCATCTCAACTGGATTTAGATCAGGTGATTGTGGAGGCCAGGTCATCTGATGCAGCACTCTGTCACTTTCCTATTGGGCAAACAGCTCTTACATAACCTAGAGGTGTGTTTGGGGTCATTGTCCTGTTGGAAAACAAATGATGTTCCCACTAAGTGCAAAACATGTGGGATGGCATGACACTCCCAATATGCTGTGGTAGCCACGCTGGTTAAGTGTACCCTCAGTTTTGAATAAGTCATCAACAGTGTTACCAGCAAAGCAGCCCTACACCATCACACCTCCTCCATGCTTCACAGTGGGATCCACACATTCAGGGACCACCTGTTCAACCTCTTTACGTCTAACAAAGATATGGCGGTTAGAACCAAAAATCTCAAATTTGGACTCATCAGACCCATGGACAGTTTTTCACTGAGCTGATGTCTATTCCTTGTGTTTCTTGGCACAAGCACATCTCTTCTGCTTGCTGTTCTTCTGAAGTAATGGTTTCTTTGCCAGTCTCCTCTGAACAGTGGATGTTGAAAAGTTTCTGCACTTGAACTCTGAGAAGCATTTATGTAGGCTTTAATCTGAGGTGCTGTAAATTGGTGGTTTCTGAGGCAGGTAATTCTAATAACCTTATCCTCTGCAGCAGAGGTAGATCTTGGTCTTCCTTTCCTGGGACGGTCCTCATAAGAACCAGTTTAATCATAGCATTTGATGGTTTTGGCAACTGCACTTGTGGATACTTTCAAAGTTCTTGACATTTTTCAAATTGACTGACTTTCAGTTCTTAAAGTAACGATGGACTGTATTTTCTGTTTACTTCACTGAGAGTTTCTTGACATAATATGGATTTGTACAGTAGTTGTAGTAGTAGTAATAGGGCTATTGACTCTGTACCCACCCTTCCAATTGATGGTCTAAAGCACATTAAGTAGGCAAGAAATGTCACAAATTAACTCTTCACAAGGCACACTTGTAAATTAAAAACCATTCCAGGTGACGACCTTGTGAAACTGACACGAGAATGGCATGAGAGTGCCAAGCTGTCATCGAAGCTAAGTGTAGCTACTTTGGACAGTCTAAAATATATAAATTATATTTTGTGCTGTTTAACACTTTTTCGTTTACTACATAATTTCATACGCGTTCTTTCATAGTTTGTCTTCAGTATTAATGTTCAATGTTAAAAATAATACAAATATAAACTATTGAAGGAGACGGTGTGTCCAAACTTTTGACTGGTAGTGTAGGTTCACAATGACAGGACCGAAGGTTGTGTTTGTCATGTTAAATGCATTCACGATACCTCTTGTTGTCCTCGCTGTGCACCTCCAGGCCTGGGGTTCAGTTCCCACCTTGGGTCTGTGTGCGTGGAGTTTGCATGTTCTCCCTGTGCTTGGTG